>JAMKQA010000768.1:0-36771 GCA_024699735.1 Posidonia australis | reverse complement strand
GTATCTTCTGAGTAGTATGGATCCAAACCACCCAAGCCTTGCTTTCTTGATGAACTACCCACGTTCCTTTCCATTGAAACTTGTTTCCAAAGTTTCTTGTCAAAGGCTGGGTGTTCATCGACATTGTCTCCATATTTTTCTTGATACAAGAAGGTGTACTTATCCTGTGGAAACTACAAAGTACATCAGCTTTCACGAACTTAAATTGCATAACATAACATGCTTTGAGAAGCAAACCTATGAAAGAAAAGTACATGCTATTCCATTGCAAAGATCTTTGATTAAGAAAATCAACAACACCATTACCCTCACAAAAGCAATAGCAACACCCCATTTCAGGTTTTTTTTATAAATCAAAGGAAACTCCACCATGTCTTTATAAATCAAAGGAAATTCCACCATGTCTCGAATGTAAGCACGAATTTTTTGCCAATAAAAAACATGTTTTAGAGTCGTTGCAAATTCTCAAAAATATATGCAAGGATAAGATGGATTCAAATTAGATTTCTATCCTTTAGAGCTCTAGTGCTTCAGCAAACAGTGTCACAAAAATATCTGAATTGCAGTAACCAAATAGAAATTTAAATTTATAGAACAGAATAATCATAAGAAGCATATCCACATCAGATGCTCTTTGATCTCATTTATTACTAAACTTACGGAACCACAATCTCCACATTGCTTCATATTATCCTACTATTGTTTAATATTTATTTTGATCTGCCCTTTATGATATTCAAACTGATAGGAAATAAAGCAATCTATAGATTTATATAAGTTGTTGTTGGAAATCCAAATTACAAACTAAACCAACTAAGAATAGACAAAACAAGGTCAAGAGCAGAAACAATGGATACCACTACAAGAAAATCTAGAAGATGATAGTTAACAAATATTGCAACTAATACTGCAACTACAATACTGATAAAAAAGTGAATTTTGGACTAATACTGCAACTACAATAATGTGAAAACAATCGACAGTTTCCGACATGTTTTCTAAAAATATGAACTTCATGACATACAATGCTACCAAAGTTGTTCGCCCCCTTAAGCACATGTTTTGATCCAAACACACAACTTAATTGTACAGGTATTCATTTAACAGACTTGAAAAATAAATGGATCTCTAGAATAGAAGGACGATCACACGAAATCGCAAAGCATCATCGTACAACTAAAAAACTCTAACGAAAGATGAGTTCTTCTCTGGAGCAACATTTTCCAAATTAAATCGGGGGAGGGGGACGACGGTGGACCTGTAAGATGTGGACTGGAATCGAGAGAACGCTGGCCCTTTCCGCTTCCAGAAGACTGTGGAGGTTGCGTCCGGCAGCGGGAAGTGGTAGTGCGAGCGAGAGGAGGAGGACGTTGGAGGAGGAGGCACTGCCGTGGAGGAGGAGGAGGAGCACGGAAGTGGTTGCGTCCGGCAGCAGCGGTGGAGGCGGAGGAGGAGCACGGAAGAGGAGGAGGACGATGGGTAAAATTAGGGTAAGAAAGAAAAGAAAACGACCCCATGCGTCGATATTTTAGATCTGATTTAGCGAGGGAAAATAGCAAGGACATTTCCTCGCAATGTCCTCGCTAAGGGTGAAATTAGGGTAAGAAAGAAAAGAAAACAACCCCATGCGTAGGTATTTTAGATCTGATTTAGCGAGGACATTTCCTCGCTATGTCCTCGCTTTTATTTTAGATCTGATTTAGCGAGGGAAAATAGCGAGGACATTTCCTCGCTATGTCCTCGCTAATAAAAGCGAGGACATTGCGAGAAGGACTCCTCGCTAAATACTAGGAAAATTATTGTGAAAAGTACTCCTCGCTAATTCCCTGCTATATGTCCTCTCCATATGTTTGCGAGGATGTTCCTCGCTAAGTCCTCGCTATTTTTCCTCGCAAAATGTAGATTTTCTAGTAGTGACAGTGAAGTTCCCCGTGCGGGAGGATACCATCTCGACCCACTGGCCTCAATTTCTTTTTATAAGTGCACGAGGATACATCAATATCTGACGTCCCATCAGTGAACCAAACAACTAGGTTCAATAACCCAAGCTCAGCCTACACCGTCAGTGACCCGAATACCTAGGTCTCATTCACCTAGGCTCAGCTTAGACCGTAATGAGCTTGATGACCCGAACACCTAGGCCCATATACCCAGGCTCAACTACACCGACTCAAGCTCGACAACCACAGTCGTATTTGACAATTGGTTTCATTGGAGTCTCATATGCCCACCACATTGTCGACACCAACCCCCGTGGTTCATCAATACATTATTAGTGTTTTATTTTCAAAACTTTTTAAGTTTTCCTTTTCAAAACCATTTTCATTTCATCCTCTTGGTTGCAGGAACTTGTTCCAAGCAACACATGACCCACTTCTAGGGTCCCAACTCAATTCACTTAAAACCATGCTTTAAAATCATAAATTGGGTCTTATACCCAAAAACCACACATTTAATCACTTTTTTTTCAATCTTAGGCCTTTAAACCCAAAACCATTCCCAAATTTACTTATTTGGGTTCCACATTCCTCCTTATCATTTACATGGGGAAAACACCATTAACACATGCTCATTGTCCATTTAAAACCTTTTTTCTTTCATTTTATATTCACATTTGTATCTGTCAAGGCCATGGAAAAATCGGTAGACTAAAAATAAGGTTCGGTATACTGAAAATCCCTGGTTTGGTATACTAAACAATTTCGGTATACCAAAACTCCCAGTTTCGATCGATTGAGTGATTTTGGTCTATCAAAACCAAGTATTCTGACTTAATCTGATAGGAATTCGGAATGCCGAATCTAGTTTGGCATGCTGAATTAACTGGGACCAGGGCACCTCCCTTGTTCCAGCCAACACATTCGCCGGAAATGGGGGCCTTCGGTGGACCCCTCAAACAAGCATCATAAAATGCAAATAAATCATAGGGTGTAGATGCTTGAGTCTACTTCAAAACCCCTAAAAGCATTCATCAATCCATTCACTATGCAGTTCATACGAAAATCACAATTTGGTGAAGCTCAAAAATGACTACTATAGCTTACATCCCTAAATCTTGTATAACTCTACCAATTTCCATCCTAACTGCATGAAATCTACATATTCATGCTATTCATCACATTCTCATCACTTCTACTATTTTCCCACGATTTTACATGCATTTATCTTTATTTTCATGCATTTAACATGGTAAACGAAAACTGTAGAAACGAGGGAGAAAGGGAGTTGCGTACCTGAAATGGCACTCCGATGACTTCCCCACACACCAGTGAACCTCTCCTCACCCCAGCGAAACTCCTCCCCACTGATAGACCACGGCTTAGCTCTCCTCCTTTCCCTTTAGCTCGTGCACCATTCCTCTTTTCCTTCTTTCTCTCTCGGCTTTCTCTGACTATTGCCTCCTTCCACTAATCTCCTCCTCCTCCTGTATAGCGTTGGCCACCCATCATGTCGGAAGAGACGGGGAGGCATGGACTGGTGTCTGTGGTGGCACAGGTTCGAGTGAAGAAGAAGAAGGGGACGGGGATCGTGAGGGCTCATGAGAGAGAGAGAGAGAGAAAGAAAAAGGAAAGAAAGAAAAAAAAGAAAAGATAGGCATGCAAATCGAGACGACTATGCATCCTCAAACTGGACTCCACATTGGTCCCAAATCACAAACAGGTGCATAGGAAGCCAACTAAACCCTCACACTCACAAGAAACAATAGATTATCCATTAATAAACCATTTATACAATATCACAATTAATTACATGGTTTAGAATTAAAAATGGATAATCAGGCCTAGGTGTCACAAAGAATGATACTCTAAATAAACCAGTTGTCAGATACGACCATGGTTGCCAGTATGGGACCACGAGGGGTTAGTGTCGACAAATTGATAAGATATCAATTGTCAAATACGACCGTGGTCACCTAGTTTGAGACAGTGTAGGCTGAGCTAGGTATATGAACTAGGTGTTCGGGTCACCGATGGGACGACAGAAAAAGATGTATCCCTGTACATATGAAACGAAATTGAGGCCAGTTGGCCAGAGTGATGTCTTCTTGCATGGGGAACTTCAACGTAGTAGTGTAGGGAGGTAAGGGAAATGGTGTCCTCAACTACTGCTTGTGTACCAGGTTATCTCTAATTAAGGTAACATCAATAAGAAAAGTGGAAATAAAATGTGTGGTTGTAGCTGGAACTAGACTTATGCAATGTCTTCTGATTCTAGTGTTAAATAAGGATTTTGTTTTAACCAGTTACCAGCCAATATTTGTGGTTTTTCTTTGACTCCTATAAGGCCTTGTGTTTTAGGTTGGATTTGGTCAAGAATGTGGATTTCTTGAAATACATAAAAACAAGGATTTAGAGATGCATGAATTGAAAAGAAAAGAGAAGATGAGCTTTTGAAAAAAACATGTTTTGGATTGAGATTCCAAATGTTTTAAAAAAGAAATAATGTTT
The DNA here is from genome assembly GCA_024699735.1 of Posidonia australis. Lineage (NCBI taxonomy): Eukaryota > Viridiplantae > Streptophyta > Magnoliopsida > Alismatales > Posidoniaceae > Posidonia > Posidonia australis. The sequence continues at coordinate 32,323 of JAMKQA010000768.1, read as the reverse complement.
CAAGATGAATTTCAAAAACCACGTCTATAATAATCTAGGTTTGTGTTTTCCATTGTTTTGCCGTGGTTTTCTGTACGGGGTGCATACTGGGTGACTTATATGTCACTCACGTGTGCTTTGGTTGGTTTTTAGGTTCAGGTGTAGTGCAGTCTAGTCTGGGTGCCCAAGTAGGAGCTACTTATAACCATGCCGACGATAGTCTCGTGCATGGCATGCAAGGCCAAATGCACGAGGGTCAGCGAAGTCACAGTAAAAAGCGATAAAGCAATGATAAAAATGTGGGAGTTGCCACCTAGTCTACTTAAAAACGGGAGACGAGGAAAACCATTTTAAAACACTAAAACTATGCAATAAACCAATGGAAAAGGTCATCATGAACTAAAAAATTGGGCAAGGATCTCTGTTACGCATGGGGAAGGTATTAGGCACCCCCATGCGCCCGAGAAATCGGTCTTTCATGGGTTTCTCATTTACTTATATGGAAATGTCGAATTTTCAGCCTGTTTCTGTACGCCCAAGGGCGATATGCCATGCAATGCTACAAGCAAGTGTGTGCCTAGTGTTGTGCCTAAAGCCAAATATAGGTGAAGTGGAGAGTGGGTCATGTTCTACTATTCAACTTCGCTACCTGAGGTCTGAATCAGGCAACAGTGCAAAAGGATTTCACCAACAAGAACCAAAAAAGGCCACTGATTCACAAGACCCAAGTAGTAAGTAAGCATCACTACTTTACTAGATGCAAAACTAATGCAAACAGAGTTATTAGATGATAAAACTATGTAAGCATGATCATGGTATATCCAGGAACAAATACCAGAAAAATTAGAACCCATGACAACAAGGAGAATATGCAAACCGTGATGCAAAACCTACTGTTTGAATCCTGTGACCAGACTGGTGTGCCAACTTGGTGTGCCAGGATGGTGCGCCAGCAATGTGTGCCAGTTTGATGTGCCTATATGGTACTCCACTATAGTGCTCCTATTTGGTGTGCCACTTTAGTGCAACCCGAATCCAAAACCTGGGGAGGATGCATTCGATTAACTATGCTAATGACCATTCAGAGGACTAACCTAGATGTTAAGGGATGCAACCAAGCTAATCAAACAAGATCAAAACACTCCTCTCTCTCTCTTTTCCTATATTTGCACTTTTATGAGTTCTCTAGGACTATTACTGCCAAGGCTGGCTCTAGAGTTGCGTGGAAACATCTTAAATGACTGAAAAACATGGGAGATCTACATGATATGTGAGTGGTGTGCTACAACCCTTACTCAGTGGCCGATAGCCTCATATGGGCCTTGATCCACCATAAAAAGACCAAATAGTGCAAATAAGCACACAAAGTAAACAAACAGTGCAAGCACTCTTACAAAAAGCATACATGAATCATCATCAAGATAAATAAACAGTGTAAATGATCAAACTGAACCAGCTTGGTGTTGCACATTGGTGTGCCAAGATGGTGCTCCACATTGGTGTGCTATGATGGTGCTCCACATTGGTGCTCCATTATGATGCTCCACATTGGTGCTCCAAGATAGTTCTCTCCACCTGGCTACTTGGATTATCGACTAGACCATGGGCTTGCATTTGTGGCTTTGTGTAATGATCTCGAGCTAAAAATGTCAGATAGGACTTGGATGTGGTTAGGCCTGTTGTGTCCAAAGCAACATTCTTCTGGAGAGTTTGCCTATGAGCCGCCTTAAAATTGGGTGTCTACATGTGCCCCTCCCTAAGTGAGGTCGAGGGATAGAGGGAACCGAGACCAATGCTCAGGGTTGACAGGATACCCCTATTTTAAGGTAGCGGAGAAATTATGTTTGCTATAGGCATTGGGTCACTTATCTGGTGGATGCACTGAAAGTCATGACTTGTTGCCAAATGCAAAATGCAAAGTGCAACTAATATGCATGCGAATGTCGAGCCAAATGCTGAAAATATGATGGCAATGCAAAATACAAATGCAAGAGTTGATGCTGAATGTAAATGCTAAGCTGATGTTAATGTTGCACACACAAGAATGGGTGTTGAAAGTAGATACAATGATGATGTTAATGCTAAAGTGATATTGAAAAAATTAAAGAAATCCTACACACAGAGGGAATCACTAGTAGGGACATGATAAGTTGTCGGACTCATCAGCTGGATTATTAAGGTTATCAACCTAAGGAGGCAGGACATGACAAGTCAGCCAAGTCTTGTTAACTCAGACGCTAGACAGCTTGACAGTTGTCAATCGAGTAGTTGGGGATACCAGCCCAAAGAAAAGGGGCATGACAAAACATATGATTTGTCAAGCAAGAAAGGAGGCCCTATCCGCACGGACTTTCAGCAAGCAAAGGGATTTCGCGCGTGCGATGATCTAGGAGAGAAAAGGATAAGACCCTGATTGCCCGGACAGAAGTTGACTTTGACCGCTTGGTCAAAAGTCAAACAGTAGGATTCCGCGATTGCGAAAATCTAAGCAAAAGGAAAGGATAGGACCTTGACTGCCTGGTCAAATATTGACTTTGAGTGCCTGACCAAAGTCAAGCAAAAGGATTTCGTGCCTACAAAAATCCTAGGAAAATGAAGGAACCTTGACCGCCTAATCAAAGTCAAGCAAAAGGATTTCGCGTCCGTAAAAATCCAAGAGAAAAGGAAGGGATATGACTTCAACCGCCCGGTCGAAGGTCGACTTTGATCGCCCCGTCAAAAGTCAAGCAAAAGGATTTCGCGCCTGAAAAAATCCAAGAAAAGCAAAAAATATGACCTTGACCCCTCGATCAAAGGTCGACTTTGATTGCCTGATCAAAAGTCAAACAATAGGATTTTGCACCCGCGAAAATCCAAGAAAAGCAAAGGATAGGACCCTGACTACCCGGTTAGGGGTCGACTTTGACTGCCTGGTCAAAAGTCAAGTAGCAGGATTTCGCGCCTGTAAAAACCTAGGAAAAGCAAAGGATAGGACCTTGATCGCCTAGTCAAAAGTCAAACGGTAGGATTTCACAACCGTGAAAACCCAAGAAATGCAAAGGATAGGACCTTGACTGCCGATCAAAGGTCGACTTTGACTGCCGATCAAAGTCAAACAGTAGGACTTCGCGCCCACGAAAACCCAAGAAAAGCAAAGGATAGGACCTTGACCGTCAGGTCAAAGGTTGACTTTGACCGCTTGGTCAAAAGTCAAGCAAAAGGATTTTGGGCCTGTGAAAACCTAGGGAAAGCAAAGGATAGGACCTTGACCGCCCGGTCAAAGGTCAAGCAGTAGGATTTCACGGCCGTGAAAATCCAAGGAAAAGGATATGACCTCGACCACCTAGTCAAATGTCGACTTTGACCGCATCGTCGAAAGTCAAACAACAGGATTTCGTGCCCGTTAAAATCCAAAAAAAGCAAAGGATAGGACCATGACAGCCCGATCAAAGGTCGACTTTGACTGCCCGATCAAAAGTCAAAAAGCAGGATTTCGTGTTGGTGAAAATCCAAGAAAGCAAAGGATAGGACTCTGACCGTCCAGTCAGAGGTCGACTTTGACCACTTGGTCAAAAGTCAAGCAGAGGGATTTCACGCCTGCAAAAATCCAAGGAAAAAGAAAAGGAAAAGACCTCGACCATCAAGTCAAAGGTCAACTTTGACTGCTAAATCAAGAGTCAAACAAATGGATTTCGCGCTAGCAAAAATTAAAGAAAAAGGAAGAGACCTCGATCACCTGGTCAAAGGTCGACTTTGACTGCTCAGTCAAAAGTCAAGCAATAGGATTTCGTGCGCACAAAAATCCAAGGAAAAGGAAGGGACATCGACCGCCTGGTCCAAGGTCAACTTTTGACCACCCTGTCAACAGTCAAGCAAAAGGATTTCGCACCTACAAAAATCCAAGAAAAAGAAAGGGACCTCAATCGCCAGGTCAAAGGTCGACTTTGACCGCTTGGTCAAAAGTCAAGCAGTAAGATTTCGCACCCGTGGAAATCCAAAAAAAAGGAAGGGATATGACCTCGACCGCTCGATCAAAGGTTGACTTTGACCACCAGGTTAAAAGTCAAACGCAAGATTTCGCGTCTACCAAAATCCAAGGAAAAGGATAGGATAGGACCTTGACCGCCCCATCAAAAGTAGACTTTGACCGCTCAGTCAAAAGCCAAGCAAAAGGATTTCGCGTCCAGGAAAATCCAAGAAAAGCAAAAGATATGACCTTGACCGCACAAAAGTCAAACAGTAGGATTTCACATCAGCGTAAATCCAAAAAAAAGCAAAGGATAGGACTCTGACTGCCTAGTGAGAGGTCGACTTTGATCGCACGGTCAAAAGTAAAGCAGCAAGGAAAAAGAAAAGGATAGGACCTTGACCGTCTGGTCAAAGGTTGACTTTGATCGTCTGGTCAAAGGTTGACTTTGATCACCTGGTCAAAGTCAAGCAGCAAGGAAAAAGAAATGGATAGGACCTTGACTGCCCGGTCAACGGTCGACTTTGATCGTCCGGTCAAAAGTCAAGGAGCAAGGAAAAAGTAAAGGATTGGACCTTGACCGCCCGATCAAAGGTCGGCTTTAACCACTCGATTAAAAGTCAAGCAGTAAGGAAAAAGAAAAGGATAAGACTTTGACCGTCGGGTCAAAGGTCGATTTTCACCGCCTGATCAAAAGTCAAACGATAGGATTTCAGGCCCATGAAAATCCAAGAAAAAAAAATAGTACAGTAGAATCTCATCAGCCTAGAATGAGAATCTTAAAAGAAAAGTGATAATCCCTCGATTGTCTCCTAGTAAGGAAATAGCCTTTAGTTGCGCTTTGGAGGGTAAAAAGGTAATTGTGCTCACTACTGGCTCCATGGCATGGAAACCTGTGTCCTTTCTGGGATGCATGTGAAATATCGTTTGAAAGGACCTTGCTGAGGTTTCCATCTCCTCTGGCCTTGTTTATGAGTTTTGCAAAAGGTTAGGGCTTATTCATAATTTTCCAAAACTAAGGGACTTTATTGCAAATTAGCCTAATATGACAAATTTCTGATGACTGTATTGCTACTATGCTATGAATTTCAAAATTCTATTGAGTATTTGCAAATTTCTGCTCGTATATGATTTCTCACACCCGTTATGGGCTATTTTGCAAATTTCACAATGTCGAGGGGGGGTTTACAAATTACCCCATCTGGTGAACTTTTGAAGGCTGTGCGCTCATTTTTCTTGAAAATTTGCAATTCTCCTTTCATATGCAAGCCATGGAGTGCTGAGGATGAAAACGCAATTTTCGTGGCCATTTTGCATTTTAAACCTTGGAAATTAAACTGTTTGCATTGCTATATATGGCGGGGCCCACTAGATAACTGTTATAACGGCCAAATCATGTTTTCCACGTAGGGATACCCAACCATGATGACACCTAAACACTATTCTGATGTTCTGCAAATGCGGATTGGTGCATTAACTGCCGAGGATCGTGAGCAACTGCGGGTTTGGGGCGTATCCTCTTCGTTGTTGAACATTGCCAAGGTTGAGGTGAAGTGGCATTTGCTATGTGCTGTGGCTAGATTCTGGAGACCCGCTTTCTATGTATTCCGCTTTGGGTAGACGGAACTTACTCATACCTTGGAGGAAGTCCAACGAATCTACGACCCACCCGTTTTCATGCACCGTGACAGCTACGCTGCTGTTTTGAGTCAGCTGATGGGCTTATCCCGAAGTGCGTGCGAGAAAAGCCTCATTTGCAAAGACGAGTTGACTCTGATGCTATGCCTAGATTATTTCGACAAACTTGCCAATTACTGGGCATCAATGGCCAGCTTGTGGCTTCATGGTTTTGTAGTGTGCTTTCTTGGGGAGCTCATTTTAAGTCATGGCTGGATGACAGTCGCTATTGAGGTTACAGAAGTGGCGTTAGCCGTGATAATCCATCAAATCGATCTTGCTCGCATTCTTCTGGCAAAGACATATGTTGGCTTGGATCGGACATTGAAGTGTTCTCGGCATTTCAATGGTTGTGGTGCCTTGGTGTAGGTAAGCTGTTATTGTTATTCAAGTGATTCACTATGCTTATCTAACTATGCTCTGTTTCTTTTCTAACAGACATGGTAGAAGTCCTACGCCCCCAACATTCTGTCTTTGACTCCTATAGCCGCACCAATCATTCATGCATCCGTCCTGGCGTCCATGAAATATGCGATAGATTGTGGACCCTTACTAGAGATACTATAGTTTGGCGCATTCTGTTCATAACTACAAAGCCTTTCACTGCCTTCTTCAATGATAGAAACGTGTGACTAGTTATCCTCCCAAGACTCATGGGTGGTGTGGAATATCATCCTGTCTGTGTTCTGCACCAATTTGGATTTTACCCAGATTCGATTGAGTAAAGCCCCATGTCTAACTGCTTCAATGGGTATGCACTCGACTCTAATGTGACAACCTCTGAGTTAGCTTGCTTGATGCGTGGTGGCATTCAATCTTCTAGATGTGCCATTACTGAAGGTTTGGGGTTGCACAACGGAATACAAGGCCGAAATTCAAGAAACTTGGCCTATAAATGAGCTCCCTCCTAGTAGCAATTCATCTCTAGGAGTTGGTAGCTCATAAGGAGCACGAATCAACTGATTGTAACCTGAGGGTCCACTACTATGGATTTCCCTTGTATTTTATATCAAGTGAGCAATTTTTGTATAATAGAAGAGCTGCAATAAATGAACAGATTTGCTTCACAATGTATCCTTTCTGAACCTGACTTGGTATGTCTTAGCAATAAATTCAATCTATGCACTTGTGTTGGCCCTCATGTTCCTGACTGTAGCACTGCCCTAGTAAGCCTTTTGACTTAGAAAGGCAGCTGACACACTCCTAGTCAAAGGCCTATTTCCAACCAAAGAACGGCTAACATGTCCCTAGTTGAAGCTCCCCTTTTGCCAATATTGCAACTCAAAAGGAAGCTGGCATGCCCCTGATTAAAACATGGGCAAATGCCTTGCAAAGCGATGCAAAATATAAAAGAGATGCAAACCAAACGCCGAATGTCAAATGACTTATGCAAGACTTATGAGACGGAAGCGAGATTTTTGCACAATTTATAAAAAATATTGATGCCCTCGACGCCAAGGAGGCCTTTATTGCTTGCTACAAGGAACTTGAATGTCCTCGACTCACCTGGCACTACCTGAATCCCTAGGTTTATGGTGGTTCTCACTCAATCAATAGACTTTTGGGGAAAACGGGCTCCATGCCAAACTCCTAGGGCCCTACACCATCTCTTTTCCATAATTCATTTTTCTTTTACTCCCTCAAAGGCATGTTGACTTACGCTATCCCTACTTGGAGGTAATGAACACCTAGGCTGAGGGGTGGCTACTCTTCTTTTGAATTTTAACGTAAGGGGTGGTTAGTCCCTTTGAAAATATGGGCTTGGTAGGTGTATGCTTCAACTCCTCTCTAAGTTATGTGATAGGGGCAGAGTTATCTTACATGCTTCTCTCATTGGAGCTGACTTCTATCTTCAACTTCTATCTTCTCATTTCTTTTGTGCTCCGATGTCTATGTTTTTTTCATGGCTGACACTCACTCACGACCTATCATTTTCTCTCTCTCTTGAGGTATAGGACCCTTGGGAATTTGTACATTTCGTCCAATTCCCTGTAAATAGTTACTCCCTCACTCCCTAGGTCACACAAGTAGTAACACATGAGGAGGATCAAAGCTCTTCCTAAGCAGGCTGGCCTTCCGATTTTCCTCATCGGGCAATGGTTATGCCAATGTTTCACTTCACCTCGATCTAATCCAGATCCAATTGTTTTGAAGGGGAAAAGGGAGTTACGTCGCACGAGGGAGCTACTAAACAACATCCAGCCATTGATTTGGTTAGCTGGGAATCCACGGCCTCAACTTCTACATCGAATCAGGAGCAAACTCAAGGTGTCTCCATCTTCATCCTCTTGCATCTACAAACAACTAGTGATCATGGTGGGACCTGGTTTAAGCCAATCCCTATGCTACGTAAGCATCTCTGTTCCCTTCTATCTCTTTTAGTTTTTAGATTTAGGTGTTGTTTTTAGTCTGAGGGTCATGCATGTAGTGTTTCGCGACACCTTAGACCCTTTTCTTTCGGTTTTCTCTAGTGATTAGGAGTCTTGATCACTAGCCACCTGTCATAGAGGCGACGTGGCTCTTCTAACCTAAGTCGGCGACACACCATGACGCCTATCAATGTAGCGATAGATTCCATTTCTTGTTTTTCACTACAAACCTTTCATTTTTAGTAATCTGCATAGTTTTTTTTGGTCTGCAGTTGTGTCATGGATCAATAAAAAACTGGATAATTTTCCTGTCCACTATCTTTTAGTCTTTTTATCGGTCTTTAGGTTTGTTTTTCATCCACTAATAGGGTGGAAACTACTTGTTTGATAGCAAGGTACCAATTCTTTGGGATTTTCAGTCTAATTTGATCAACCAAGCAGAGTGAACTGGGCCAGTGCCAGTCACTCACCAATGCTCTGCCTTGGTTGTGACAATTAGATCAGGAAACCTAAAGTGTCCTAGGTGACTATTTCAGACTCCTCTCTCCCTGAGTCTGTAATAGGCCCTAGTAGATACTTGACATCTTGCTATTCTTTGTTTATTTACCGCTTTGTGGTTTTCTAGGATAGACCCTAAGGACAGAAACTTAGGTTGCGAGCCCTTCTTTAGAGAGACAAACTTGCAGTCTAGGCCTTCTTGGTGGACCTTAACAAAGGTGAAAGAGCAGTACCAAAGACCAAATCCTATTGTATGACCCTTAATGTCCCCAAAGTTGGTCTCACCCTTTGCCAAAGGAACCAACTCGACTGAGTGAACGTAGGTTAATTAAGCCATTAATTAATTTTCGAACCCTTTAAAAATCACTTTCTATCTAGAACTTGACTAAATAACTAGGTTTGCTTGGCATCTGATCTGTCCAAGATAGATCTCGGTAACCGAAGTAGACAGGGGCACCAGCCACCAGACTGACTAGTGACTTCCAACGTTTCCACCCTGATCAGCAATGTGTTGTGCCGCCACCCTCACCAACGACATGACAAGAGTGCACTGGTTGACTTGATTGCAGTATATTTTGTGTGCGACTGTGATTAACGGCGTGCAAAAACATCAGTACAAATCTCTGGTTCCAGTTCTCTGTTCAACAACAACACGAACGTCTTCCTCAAGTTTCCTTTTCATTGAGTCAGTCTCTTTTCCCTTTCTTTTAGACACTTTGTAGTAGGGTTTTGCATAGTAATACACGGAGTCTGTATTTTCATTGTCTTCCTCTTCTTCTTCTTTTTTGAGTTGACTGTAATAAACAATAAAAGTTAATAATGGATGCTATCTACGCTACCACGAGCATGGCAACATCCTCACCTCCTACATCTCAAACCAGCAAGGTTCACAGGTAGCATGAGTTCTTATTCAATACTCCAGCAACCTTTATGGGAGAACCAGACAAACTGAGCTTCCAATAGCACAAGCCTCACCGTCAGTTCCCTTATGTGTCTATCCCCTTTGATTATTCATCTAGAGGCTTTACACCTATGGTTCCTCCTACAAGTGAAGTCCAAGGACAACACATTGAAGAGGATGTCAGGGAAGATAAGGAAATCAAGTACTCTTAGCCCTACAATGTTTCACCCACTGGAGCAAGGTCGATGCCAACCGACTCTCATCAATTACCGGAGGGGGTGACCAATCAAGTCCATCAATTTTTGGTGCAGTATCAACACTTAGGAATTGCAGGGAACCCACAATCTCCACTCACACCTGGGCCATCTCCCTTGAGCTCCCATTAGGGCCCATTACCCACACCAAACAAGCCAATCCCTTGGAACACCTATACAATATCACCAAGCCCAACCATCAATTTTCCACTGGTACCGTATGCCACAACCGCCACCTACCCATTCCCCTACCAAATCCCTCCATCATCCCTAGGCCACATTCCACCACTCTACCTAGGGATATCCCAATCAGCACCACTGCCTACATACTTCCCACAACCTTCACCTTTCAATCCACCTTACAGCACCCATCAACCATACCAACCATATCAAGCTCAAGGATACCTGGGCCAGGGGCAATCATCCATCTAAAGTCTAGAAATCAAAAGGATGATTATAGAAGCATTGGCAAAGGCAGGAGTCACCTCAAAAGCTCTCGTTAGCTTTGACACTTCCAAGTTCCCACATTGCACTCTACCTCCAAGATTCAAGCTACCCAAGATGAGGAAAAATGATGGGACTGGCGACCCAAGGAGCCACCTGGCCACATTCACCATGGATGCTCTCCCTTACAGATATGACCTAGCGTTAACGGTCTACCTATTCTTCAAGACACTAGAGGGCAAGGCAATGAAATGGTTTGATACCCTCATTGCGCAAGATCTCCGTGACTTCAAGACGGTGGAGGAAAAATTCCTAAGCCAGTACAGCTACCACGTAACACATAAGCTTACAATTGGTGATCTCATTGCGAAAAAAGTTGAAGCCAAACAAGGACTTCATCACGTATGCAAGTCGATGGAGGGACATGGAAACCAGGGCTGAGTCCTATATCACAGGGAGACAAGCTATAGAGATTATAGCTAAGAATATCACCGATGCACTCAAAACAGGCCTACTTGTGGAGGACTTTTAGACATACCCCTAGCTATATCAATGTGCTGCTAAAGTCCTACGCAACAAGGATGATTTGCCCTTCCTAGAAATTGAAGGGACAAGCAAGAAGAAGGCTACTGGGCACACCACAGAGGGGATTACTAAGAGTGTGGCACAAATCTCAATGCAGTAGGGTTGAAAGGGATGCAAAGATCATCAACATCAGGAGCCTCTGACCCAATAGTCAACATCTCCTATAGTCTCAAGCAAATCAATACCAAGGGCCTCCGATGTCGTACCAGACACAATGCCCATAGCCAAAGCAATGGTAGTAGCAGCAATCATAAGCTTACCCCATGTACTCGTAAGAAGCCCAGTCGAACAATTAGTACAGGGGGCAGCCACAAGGGCAATGGCAGGGGTAGAGAAACTACCATAACATCCCCTCCCCCCCCTCAGACTTACAAAGGGCCTAAATCGAGGCACTATCTGCCACTCCTAGAAGCACTTAGTGACATATTCTAGATGCCAGTCGAGAGTGGAGATCTACAGCTCCCAATGCCAAGGCCAAACACTCATAATGCGGATCTGACTAAGTATTGTCCCTACCACCAAAGAAATGGACATACATTAGATGAGTGTTTCATGGTAAAGGACAAGATATATGATCTAAATGACAAAGGGGAGATCATGTGGATAGCTTTTAGGGAGAGATTGAGGATGGCTCAGGCAAGGCAACCCAAAATGTAGATACATCAAGACCCTCTGCCAAATCATGTCATGGCCCATGTGTGCACAAAGGATAAATATCATGCAGCTCCAGCTGAAATGGTGACTTTTCAACACATAGAAGCAAACTTAGACTTAGGGCCACTTGATGCCGAGGAAGAAGAGTTTGAGGAGACAGAGACACTAATCCTGGAGGTCCCATTTGATGAGGATTGGGAAGAGGTGACAAATGATGCATGGGACTCTTAGCTAGATGAGCCCGCCGACGATATCAATTTCCTGGATAATCTTGACACCCTCCTCACCTACGAGCTGCAGCCGTCCAGTGGAGTGGATCATGAGGACCCCTCCGTGTCAATAGAAGAAGGTGCCATAGATGTTGAGCAAGTGGACATTACATTCAAAGATATAGACTTGCCGCCACTAGAAGAGCGTGCCCTCCAACTAGTCATTTCTGTGATGGTTAACAACTTCCCTCTGACAAGAGTCCTGGTTGACACTAGTGCTCGCCGGAGTGTTTTCTCCATATCCACCTTGAACTATGTAGACGTTGAAGAGGACTAGATTACTAAATGTCGTTTTGCCTACGCAGCATATGACAAAGGCGTAAGAGAGGCGGTGGGTATGGCTCAACTGGATATTACAATTAGCCCACTGACTACTACTACAATGGTTGTCATTATGGAACATGAACTAGCCGAACCCTTCATTCTAGGGAGGTCCTAGCTAGCAGAAATCATGGTTGTCGCCTCCCTAGTACAACAATGACTTAAATTCTAGCATTAAGGGAGGGTAGTCACCGTTTGGACAAATCACAATGTAAATGAGGGGATGACATGGCTATAGGCTCGTCAGAGCCCATTAGTGAAGAATCAGCCTTGCAATCACGTAACGGGTGGTTGATAGGAGGATGGATTGATGATCCCTACTGGCTTGATAATATGCCAAGCTTCCAAGGATTTCGGGATGGGGCAAGCATGGGCATCATGCAATGACATGTCTAGCAACCCTACGTAGGCCGTACACAGCAATGCCCATTTCTACTCTATCGTAGATAGATCGAGCCCTAGGGGAAGTCCCTATTGAGAATGCCCACGTCACTAATCAAGTCTGCCCAAGCTCATGAAGCTCACCAACAGGTCGCCATCACTAGGACAGGCCAGATTTCAAATCAAGTCACGTTGCCTCCAGCCACTATGGAAAGAGTCACACCACCCTTACAACAAGAATTTGAAGTACCCAGAAGAATAAAAGCAGAGTATGATATATCCTAGAGTAGCTAAGAAAGACGTAGTTAAGGATCTCCATCTATGAGCTAATCAAAGCCTCTAAACAACATCGCAATATCATGATGGATGTCCTGAAGAAAGCCCAAGTCCCAAAAGACATGCCTATGGAATCTCTGATGGCGATGGTGGTTGCGGCTTTTGTTGAATCGACCTTGTTTTTTACAAACTCTGAATTAGCTCCTCCCGAAAGGAGGACGCTTTTAAGTGTCATTGTGAAAATAAACAATGTTGAACTTTCTGTTGTGTTAGTTGACATGGGAGCAACTTTAAATATATGCTCCCTAGATACTTTTAATCAACTTGGACTTAAAGAAAGTCAAATGTGCCCAGTAGCTCCAACTATGTTGGGGTATGACAATAACACAAAGAAGGCACATGGCTGTAGACACCCCGATTTTGAGGTGGCTTGTGGATAGAGCCCCCAGAAGGGTGATGCTTCAGACATGGCAAGCCTAACCACATCCAACTCCTATCTGACATTTTGATTAGCCCGAGATCATCACACAAAACCACGACCACAAGCCCATGGTTTAGTCGATAATCTAGGCAGCCAAGTGATAAATTTAAACCCATATTTGGCGCATCATTTAGGTGAACCAATGGAGAGCACTATTCTGAAGCACCAATGTGGAGCACCATATTGGAGCACCAATGTGGAGCACCATCATGGCACACCAATTGGGTGCACCATCGTGGCGCACCTATATGGCACACCATGTTGGTGCACAACCCTGTTTCAGGGCGCTGGCTGTTGGCTGTTCATTCTCTCCACTTATAACCTCCATGTATGAATGGACACATTGGCCCTCGCCTAATTTGACATTCCCCTACAAGCCTACGAGGGTCTCTTAGCCTTCACGTCCCTTGGAATCCATGGCTCAACATTTTCCACCTCCTTTAAAAGTTCTCCATGCACCACACTTTAATCTCTCTTAGCAACCAGTGCACCTACCTCTAGATGTGACATCTAGGCCTGATTATCCATTTTTATTTGTAAACCATGTAATTAATTGCAATATTGTATAAATGGTTTATTAATGGATAATCTGTTATTTCTTGGATGTGTGAGCTTGTGGTTGGCTTTTAGTGCACCTGCTTGTGATTTGGGACCAATGTGGAGTTCGGTTTGAGGATGCACAATCGTCTCGATTTGTGTGCCTGTCTTTTCTTCTTTTTCTTTTCCCTCCCTCTCTCTCACGAGCCCACACCATCCCCGTCTCCTTCCTTCCCTTCCCCGACCTGTGCCACCAATGACGCCAGCCCGTGCCTCACCGTCTCTTCGGACACGATGGATGGCCGACGCAACGTCGGTGGAGAAGATGATAAAGGGAGGCTATGGCAAGCGAGGAGAGGAGAGGGCGACCGAGAGAGGAGAAGAGAAGGAGGAGCGGTGTGCAACCGAGGAGGAGGTGGTGGCTGTTCGTGTGGTCCGTCGGCTGGAGAGGCTTCGTCGGGGCATGGGGAGGCTAGTTGAAGTGCGGGAAGGATCGCTAGGGCGCCATAAGAGGTACGCGGCCCTGTCCTTACCTCGTTTACATGTTTTCTGTTGATTATGCCAATGCATGAAAAATCGAGGAAAATGCATGGAAATTGTAGAAAAATAGGAAATTGATGAGAATGAGTTGGAATGCATGAGAATGTAGATATCATGTGGTTAGGATGAAGAATATGTGGGATTGAATGTGATTTCGGATGTGAGCTACTGTAGGTTCAACTGAGCTCTTCCCTTTTGTGATTTTCGTATGAATCACATAGTTGATGGATTGAGGAATGGATTGATGGGTTTTGAAGTAGACTCAAGGGTCTACGCCCCATGATTTATTGGAAAATTTTGGTGTGTGTTTGGGAGGTCCGATCGAGGCTCCCACATTGGGTGATTTTCGCCTCTTGAAATAGGGGAGTGCCCTAGTTGCGGGTATTTTGGGATGCCGAACTGAATTCAGTATGCTGAAATCCTGACAGATTAAGCTAGGATGCTTGGTTTCGGTAGATCGAAATCATCCGGTCGACCGAATCAGGGATTTTCAGTATATCGAAAATGTTCGGTATACTGAACCAGAGAATTTCAGTATACCGAACTTGGTTTTGGTCTGCTGTTTTTTCCCTAACCCTGATATGCATAAATATGAATTTAAGTGAAGGATAAATGGTTTTAAAAGGTATGTTAAGCATATGTAAATGATGTAGGAATGTAGAACCCAAATAAATAGATTTGGGCATAGTTTTGGGTTTTAGACCCTATAAATGAACAAAATGGCTGATTACATGTGGTTTCTGGGCATGAGACCCAATTTATGATTTTAAGCATAGTTTTTATGATTTGAGTTGGGACCCTAGTGGAGGGTCAAATGTTGCATGGAGACAAAGTCCTACAACGAAAGAATGGAAATGGCAATAATTTGAAAAGAAAAGCTTAAAGAGTTTTGGTAATGAAACACTAATAGTGTGTTAAGGAACCACGAGGGTTGGTGTCGACAACGTGGTAGGAGTATGAGGCTCCAATGAAACCAATTGCCAAAAATGATGTGCTTGCCAAGCTTGAGATGGTGTAGGCTGAGCCTAGGTTATTGAACCTAGTTGTTTGGGTCACCGACGGTGTTGGCTGAGCTTGGGTCATTGTACCTAGTTGTTCGGGTCACTAATGGGGCGTCAGACAAAGATGTATCCCCGTGCATATATGGAAAAAAAATTAAGGCCGGTTGGTTGGGGCGGTGGCATCCTGCATGGGGAATTTCACGGCAGCAGTGCAGGGAGGTAGGGGAAATGGTGTCCTCGCCTACTGCTTGTGTGCCTGGTTACCCCTGATCAAGGTAACATCAAAAAAGAAAAAGTGGAAATGAATAAGAAAGAAATGTGGTTTGACCAGGATTGGACTTATGATTGGTCCTAAAATCCTGAAACGGAATAATGATGATGTTTTAACTAGCTCCAACCAGTATTTATGATTTTGTTTTGAGCCCCAGAGGCATTGTGTTTTGGGCTGGATCTAGTCAGAAATTTGAATTTGAAAGTGTGATTTTGGGAAGAAATCCCAAGTATTGAAAAAGGGCATGTTTTGGAAAATGAATTCCAAAGGTTTTAAAAGAAAATGCAAAGTTGTGTTTCTAAAAGAGAATGTGGTCTTGGAATAAGTTTCCAAATGTTTTGAGAAAAGAAAAGAAACATGGCTTTTGAAAAGAGTATGAATTTGGGATTAAATTCCCAAGTGGTTTCAAATAAAAAGAAAAGAGGATTTCCAAAAGAAAACCAACCTTTGAAAGTTAAAAAGGTGATTTTTAATAGTTTTGCAAAGAATTGTGTTTGTGTGTTTGGGGCACGTACTGGGTGACTTAGATGTCACTCATGCATGCTTGTTTCATTTTCAGGTGCAGTTCAGTACAGTCAAGTTCCAATGCCAGAGTCGGAGCTTCTAGTCGCACATTGTTTCCTGGAAGTGAGCCTTAGTTGCAGTTATTTAATTTTACTGTAATTAGTGTAATTTTGCTTGTGATACTATGGTTTAGGTAGCATGCTTGGGTTCGGGGCATTACACCAGAGCATCACTGCATCTCTGAGCACCGTCAGTCGTGTCCAAAGCAGCATGAAGGAGACACCTTGAGCCACTAAAGGAGAGAAACACTTCAGGTATCCCCCTATCTCATGTCTTTGTTCATTTCTTTCTCTAGGCTGTTTTGAATAAGATATCATGCTATGGACTCGACTGTGGCTTGGTTATCTGCGGTTTAGTTTGATCGTTTACGCTGTTTATTTGTCTTGATGATGGTTCATGTATGTTATGCGTAAGAGTGTTTGCACTTCTTGTCTACTTGAGTGTTTATTTGTACTGTTTGGTCTTTTGGTGGTGGATCAAGGCCTTTATGAAGCTATCGACCACTGAATATGGGCTGTGGCACACCCCTCGTATGCCATGTAAACCTCCCACAGTTTTTTAGTCATTTAGGGTGTCTCCATGCACCTCTAGAGCCAGCTTTGGCTGTAACAATCCAAGAAAACCCATAAACATGCATGGATAGGGAGAGAGTGAGAGGAATATTTTTTGACTTGGTTGATTAGTGTGATAGTGTTCCCTGGCATCTAAGTTAGTCCTCTGAATGGTCATTAGCATAGTTAATCGCATGCATTCTCCCCAGGCTTTGGATTCGGATTACTGTCTGAAACAAAGTATCTGGAGTATACCATCCTGGTGCACTAGACTGGCACACCATCTTGGTTTACCAAACTGGCGCACCATGCTGGTTGTAGGATGCAAATAGTTAGTTTTGCATCATGGTTTGCATGTTTTTCTGTTTGTCTTGGACTCTGATTTTTCTTGTGTTTGTTCTTAGATATACCCTGATTATGCTTGCATAGTTCCATCATGTAATAACTTTGGTTGCATTAGTTTTGCATCTAATAATGTAGGCTTGCTACTTAGGTCTGGTGAACTGGTTGCCCTTTTGGGTTCTTGTCTATGGAACTCTTTTGCACTAGTTCATGATTCGAACCTCGAGTGGCATAACTGGGGTTCTTTGGGTTTTATCAAAATAGGAGTTTGTGGTCTTGTGTGAGGCTTCCTGCCTTTGAGCACAAGACACATATCATAATATCATGGGTTATCACCCCTCTCTTTGTGACTTGGTGGAAAGGAGATGAACCTATGTGTGTTTGAGCTTTTATCATTTAGGATGAATTTCCAGAGGATCTAGGGCACATTTTGTAAGATTTGATATAGACCTAATACACCAGTCAATCACTATTTGCTCTAAATTTCTAGGTATCACTTCAATGGCACACAATAGTAGCACACACTAGTGGAGCACAGAATTGGCGCATTATGCAGGAGCACCATACAGGCACACCATATAGGCGCACCTGGCTGTTCCAATGCTCCAACAATGGCATTTTAGCATATCATTTAGCATGTTTCCCGCTTGATTTTGCCACTGGTTTTTCTCGTGTTTTCTCCTAGATATACCAGGATAGTACTTGCACATTTTCATGCTCATCCATGCAATATAACCTAGGTTTCGCATGTAGCAAATCGAGGATGATAGCTATTCGGTGTTAGTGGGTTCATGGCTATATCGGTGCAATATCTTTGCACCAATGTTCGACCACAACTTGAGTGACCTTTCAGAGCATTAGGACACACCCTATAGTCTCCCAACCCCTATTTAGCATAAGGCACAAGCTACATATAGCCTTGCATTGCATACACCCTTGGGTGTACAGAAAGAGGCTGTAAAGCCAACATTGCCAACAAGTGAACGAAAAAACCATGAAAGATCGATTTCTCAGGCGCACAAGGGTGCCTAATACCTTCTCCATGTGTAACAGGGATCCTTACCCAAATTATGGTTCATGATGAACTTTTCCATTGGTTTGTTGCATAAGTTTGTTGTTTTAAAACGGTTTTCCTCGTCTCCTGTTTTTAAGTAGACTAGGTGGCGAATCCCGCATTTTATCATTACTTTATCGCTTTTTGCCGTGACTATTGCTTGCCCTCGTGCATTTGGCCTTTTGCACCACACACGAGGCTGTTGCTGGCATGGTTACAGGAACTGACGACTCCATTGGGGATAACTAGATCTTGGCTTTCATTTTGGGGTTTTTCGTTTACTCTGCCTTTTCCGCTTGCTTGCTTGTTCCCATGCTTTGCTTTGGCTGTCCCTTTGTAACATAAGTTGTGTCTTCCTTACATTTTTATTCATGCCTTTTGTGTGGTGGTTGTTTCTTTTTACACATTTGCTATGGCACCACTTTTGCACGTAACATGCGCATGCTTTTTGTTTGTTGATTGATGGTTGCTTTGCATGTTTTCTTCCCCTTTTGCATTTGCCATTACTAAGAGATTAGAGACATGTTTTCCCCCCTTTTGGTTAATAAAAAACATAAAAACAAAAATAAATAAATAAATAGGAAAAACTAGTGACAATTTGCAAACTTTCCCCCAAGGTTTAATAAATTTGCAAGTAAAAGACTTAAAGCATATTTTGCATTCATCATATAGGGCATGCATCTTCTCCTCTTTTGGTCCACCTATAAAGTTTATGAAGGACATTCCCCAGCTTCTTATTCTATAGCTTTGGTGTGGGATGAGATATCGATATGTCCCCTCTTGTCTGGGGTCGTGTCGGCGTTAGTAGAGGGTACAACCTACTGCTTTGGCAGAGGACGAGGCCCCAAACGCACCACCCGTTCACTACTTAAGCTTTGGCAAAGATTTAGAACGGGAACCTTTACTTTCTAACCTTGAGTCAAAGACCCATTTACCATTGTGTGAACCTAGAGTAGACGGCTTGTTAGGACACTCCTAGATTGTAAGAGAGCGCATACTAGAAGCATTCATGCATCTGCATTCATACCACCATAAGCACTGTATCTTTTCTAACCTGATTCCTATTTTTGTACAACCTCAGTGCCGATCAGTGTGTGAGTTCCTTAGTCAAAGCTTGAGGCACCCTTTCACTAACACCCGCTACCCGATTTTCGACCACATCTCCTGAGTTATTTGTCACTTTTGACAATAGCCTGTCCTAGGCTTCACCCTTTCGTTCCCAACCGTAGTTCGATCTGTACCCGCTCACGGTCCACCATGGCCTAGAAAATCAGTGAGCCTCATTCCTCTGTTGTCTAGGAGGAGGTCCCTATTTCAGTCCATCCTTCCTTTGTATCAATCCCTGTCATCACTGCTGCCTCCACCTCCACCTTAGCATCTGGATGACCTCCACCATCTCAGTATCGTGTCCCTGTGGCAACTCTGCCTTTGGGGTCGTCATCTTGGTCATCTGTTGCTTTTGGGGCCTCAACTGTTGAGTCTGTTCCCATAACCATCCCTCAGGCTCCTTTCACTGCTCCTCAGGACTATATGTTTTCTAGCACCCAACCGACTGCAACTGTTTCTGTAGTAGCTTCCCCCTAGTTTGGACAATTGGGTTTTCAGCTTCCTAACTCATCCACCCCTTTTTTAACTCCATCTTTTGGAGCCACAAGTGACGATCCCGTGACCGCATAGCTGCAACAAATGTCGGCCCTCACCCAGCAGTTGCAGGGATTAGCAATTGTGCTCCAACCTTTTTCAGGTTTGTCTTTCCCGACTCCCGAGTTGCCATTGCAATCAACCCTAGGACCACAAGTTGCACCCACTGCACCACCTCCACAGCCGTTGCCATCCCTTGTCTCCCTAGCAATAGGGGCATTGACATTGCCTTCTGCAACACAGTCTCAGCACCCACAACAGCATGCATCTCCACTATCTAGTGGCTAGCCTTCTAAGCTGGTGAGAGTACTGCTAACCATGAGCATAGTTCTTGGGGTCATTCCGGTCCAGCAGCTCCTGCTCCCACATTCTGCACCTCCTGTAGCACCACCCCCTGCCTTATCTTCACCTTTATACTAGACACAAGCTTCATCTTTTGTACCTCAGCCCACAGCACCCATGCATGGGTACACTGGCCATCCTACCGTAGCACTAGATGGCGGAATAGTGGATCTGGAGGAGCCTTTAGAGACGACCCATACGTTGTACACAACACCTGCATTAGTTGCACAATCCACTACTGTAATAGCTCCAGACGCTTTCCTTGCGAGGGTGAATGATTTGGAGTGAACACTCCGACAAGTGTAGGGCTAGGACTGCCAGTCCTACCAATTCCAGAACCTCTGTTATTTCCCAGAGGCGACTCTCCCTTTGAACTTTCATATCCTGGAATTTGAGAAATATAATGGTAGAGGCTACCCAATCTCACACCTTAAAGCCTATTGCGAAGACCTCGCCCAGCTTCAGGCTGGCGAGAGGTAGCTCATCCAATTATTCCAAAAGAGTCTTATGGAACCCGTGTTGAAGTGGTTCACTTCCCTCGACATGGCCACCATCAAGACTTGGGACGACCTCACACAGGCGTTCCTCGAACAATATTCCTTCAACTTGGACCTTGTCCCGAAACGAGAGGACTTGGTCACAGTGAAGCAAGGGCTCCAAGAAACATTTGGGGAGTATGTCGAACGATGGCAATCCTTGGCTTCACAGGTCAAAGATAGACCTTCCGATGAGGAATCTATTGAGATTGTGATCTGAGGAGTACAGCCAACAGTGGGGCTCTGCTTAGCATCAATCCAGTTACCACCTTTTCAGCTTTGCTTCGGGCGGGTGCCCGTGTTGACAGTTCTCTGTGCAGTGGTAGTTTTCCAGCACTCTCAGCATTTGCCAAGCAAGCCACATCCTCACATAGTGGCACTAGCAACAGCAACAACAACAACAACCCGAATGCCAATCCACCCAAAAGGCGGGATCCCTCCATGAATACAATCTCTTACATCAGATCCCCTACTGCACAGGCAAATGTCCATCTGCCCCCTCAGCATCAAATAGTTTATGCACCCACACCCACACCTAGAGCACCTCATGCATCACACATCACTCCCACTACCACTCCAGTTTATCCTACTCCACCAGTTAGGATGCGCTCGCCATTGGCACATCCACAACCAAAGCGACAACGCCGTGACAAGCGCCACTACACTCCTTTGGTGGAGCCATTGAGCATGGTATTCCCAAAAGCTGCATCCCTATTAAGGCTGCCTGAGATCCGCCTGCCACCAAGTCCGCTTCCTGCATGGTATAATACGAACACGTTATGCGATTTCCATCGAGTCACAGACCACTAACCGGACAATTGCCTCACACTAAGGGACGCTATCCAGGACTTGATTGACCAGAAGGTCATTATTATTAGCACATAGACGGCAGGCCCATCGCCTGCATCAGTAGCCACAAAAGCACCCCAGCACAACCCAATATAGTTAGCCAGCCTTTGCCACAACATTTCGCCTAGGAGCATCAAGTCCCGTGGGAGTCAATTCCGTCTTTCCTCTTGATTCTACCTCATCTTTTATTCGTCCTACCGATCTTATTCATGATGTATCATCTCCATTTCCCCACTAGTTGTATCGATCCTTCTTCAATGGTTCTGAGGAGTCAATTAGTATGATTTATCCTACCATTGAGTCGGAGTACACTGTGGCACTGCCTATTGTATACCCCCAACCACCTTCCCTAGTTTGTCTACAAGCTTGGCCAAAATTTGGACCTATCCCATCACCAGCATATCGGAACTATCAAGTTCCATATCCTCTAGCCATACTAGTACAGCTAGCAGCCTGTCCCTCGATTGTTGTCACCCTTACTCATGACACGCATCGTGTTCCATATAATTATGCCGCAGAAATGTGTGTAGAGGTAACAGGATCGAGTGGGTTGTACATACCCCTAGCACCCAGACCTAGTCCTCCAACATTAAACTCCATCCAGTCAGAAGCTCAACCATCTAGACCTCCAGCACTCGTAGCACCAGTTCCTATCCAATTACAAGTTCAGCCTCCACAACCACCTACACCAAGAGTAGCTCCACCTGTTCCCATCAGGAACAGCCAACCCTCAACAAATATAATAGCTCAACTTAAGAGAGTTAAAGCTGACATTTCAATTTGGGACCTAATCCACACCTCAGCCGCACACAGGGAAGCCTTCCTTAGAGTCTTCCAAGCTGCCCATGTGTCTCCAACCATTGAGCCAGCTACCCTTGAGAGTATGGTAAGTATGATAGTGGCACCACAAGTGATCTCCTTTTCAAGCTAGGAGTTACCACCATCAGGGACAAATCACAATTCCCCCTTGTCATCACTATGTAACATCGGAGCTTCCACATCCCTCTCACGTTGGTAGACAACGGAGCAGGTTTAAATATCTACCCCTTGCATACAACAAGTGCAATCGGATTCAAGTCCGAAGACATAATACCAGCTGTGAAAGGGATGACGACCTTCGATAATACGCACCACAATGCACTCAGGATCCTGGCCATTCCTTTGATAATTGGTCTAGCCTACTTCGATGTAGAATTCAATGTCGTTGACATCGAACCTTCCTTTAATCTCTTGCTTGGACACCCTTGGCTTCACAAGCATCAGGTCATTCCCTCAACTCTCCATCGTATGAACAAGTTCTGCTGGGACGACAACATTGTTGTTGTCATGGCGGAAGATTTGGAGAAGGTTGAGGCGGTCTCTACAGTAGCTCCGCAAACTGTTCACTTTGAGCCCAAACCATCTAATATTTTGTACCGTGTCAACCAGTTTGAGCTGATTAATTTCATTCTTGCCCTTGAGCACGTCAGCTATTTGGCCGTTTGTAGTGATCCCTGTTTGATGGTCGATAACTTGTGTCGCAAGTGGGGATATGCGAAAGGAACCCCCTTGGGCAATACGGCCAAGGAATCGCCAAGTTGATTGAGGCCAAAGAGTGGAAAGAGAGCGAAGGATTGGGATACGAGCATCAGTACCAGTGGAAGAGATTCCCATGCTCCAGTAAGTCCCCAAGGATGATCATTCCTCACGATTTCACTAACTTCACTAGTGTAGGCGTCTTGGATCCAAACCAAAGTCCATTTACAGTCTCAATGACATAATCACCAATAGTTTGGATTTGTCCAGAAGAGTCATATCCAAAGAATGATCAGTCATAGTAGGACATTGAGTAGATTTGTCAGCATTTCCAGAATTGTGCAGTGTTGTTAAAGTCAGAATAGTTAGCAATGTCTCAGGCAACAGCAGTACAAGATCCAGTTTAGATGATAGACTCAGAGAGTAGCTCGACAGATGACACAGTTGGAGATTTGGATATTTTGTTCCAAGAACAGTTGGAAGTGCTCGTGGAAGACTTAGCGAAGCACAATAGAGTCAAGAAAGGAAAGGAAGTTGTTTCACCATCCTAGTCAGAATCACTAGTACCACCACGGGACCAAGTTTTGATCATGATCCTTCAGTCCGGAAAAGAGTGTGCTAGACCAATGGAGTTAATCTCCTATCAGTCGGGAAGCGAGTCTAGTTGGTACTAGCATCTTAAGCCTCACCTTAGGGGTGAGGAGCAAAAATAAAAGAACCTGAGCTAGGCTCATGAAGCAGTACAGGCGGCAACAATCTCATCAGTCAACAGCAGGACAACCGCTAGCATGCAACAACTTTTGTAAATATTATGGAAAATACAAAAAATCAAAAAACCCAGAAAACCCAAAAAAATCTAAAAATCCCAAAAGATCAAAAAATGTAAATAGAGACGCATCAATCTCAGAAGCAGGGAGTCCCAGGTCTTCAGTTGGCCCAGACAGTCAAGTTGCAGAAGAGGTCACACAGTGCCATTACAAGAACACAAAACTCACAGTGACTGTCATGAAGCGCCATCAGGGCACAGAAATGGAAGAAATCTTCTTGGTTGATATTACAGATCCAACCTTCGAGTAAGAAATTCTGTTGGAGCTCATTGCTTATGGAGAGGAAGATGAGGTCACCGAGGCATATGGTGTAGATGCAGAAAAGGATGATAATGTGCCTTCGCAGTTTCAGCCTCACGACAATGACCCAGAGGGGCCTAATCTACATGTGGAGGAAGAGACATATCTTGTCAACATCTGCACGGTAGAAGATGTTAAAGAAACACGCATAAGTGACAAACTATCACCACAAGTAAAGGCAAAATTTATAGCTTTCTTAAAAGAATATGTGGATGTCTTTGCATGGAGCTATGATGACATGGTTGGCCTAGACATTGAGGTGGTAGTACACACATTACCACTAAAACCAAATTCAAAGTCTGCCAAGCAGAAGCTTCGTAGATGGCGACCTCAGTGGCTGTTGAAACTTAAGGAGGAAATCATGAAACAGTATAAAGTCAATTTCCTCAAGGTCGTTCTTTATCCTGAGTGGCTCACAAATGTGGTGCCAATGCTAAAGAAAGACGGGCAAGTTCGCATGTGCATAGACTATCGAGACCTCAACAAGGCGAGCTCTAAGGATGATTTCTCGCTTCCCTACATTAATATTCTGGTTGATAACACAGTAGAACATAAGATGTTATCATTTATGGACGGATTTTCAGGATACAACCAAATCAGAATGGTAGAAGAAGACATGGAGAAGACATCTTTCATTACCCCTTGGGGAGTCTTCTACTACAGGGTAATGCCATTTGGGCTGAAGAATGCAGGTGCGACATATTAGAGGGCCATGATAGTGTTATTCCATGATCTCATGCACCAAGAAGTTGAAGTGTACGTAGATGACATGATTGCCAAGTCCAAAGAGCCTAAGGATCATCTCTCCTACCCAAGGAAGTTGTTTGACCACCTGAGGAAGTATAAGCTCCACCTCAACCTTAACAAATGTGTATTCGGGGTGTCTTCTGGAAAGCTCTTGGGTTACATTATCAGCCAGAGAGGAATAGAAATGGATCCTCACAAGGCCAGAGCCATTATTGACATGTCTCCCCCTACCACTGAAAAAGAAGTACGTGGATTGTTGAGGCGATTACAATATATTAGTCGATTCATAGCAAAGCTTACATCCATATGTGAGTCGATCTTCATGCTCCTATGGAAGAATGCCCAAACACACTGGAATGATGAGTGTCAAGCGGCCTTCGACAAGATCAAATAGCTTCTAGCAAATCCTCCAGTCCTAGTTCCTCCCACACCAGGATGGCCCCTATTATTATTTCTCTCAACCACATAGTATTCCATAGGCGTAGTGCTAGGTCAGCATGACGAATCAGGGCATATGGAGATGGCCATCTACTACCTCAGCAAGAAGTTCAATGACTACGAGGCCAAGTACAATACCATAGAAAAAGTTTGCTTATCCTTGGTATGGGCCACTCAGCGCCTCAGGCATTACATGATGGCATATCCAGTCCTACTGTTATGACGCCACAATCCTATCAAGTACCTGTTCCAGAAGCTAGCCTTAGTGGGCAGATGTGTTAAGTGGCAAGTTATGCTGTCGCAGTATGACATTACCTTTGTGACACAGAAGTCCATGAAGGGACAGGTTATGGCGGATCATTTGGCCGATCTACCTTTGCAAGAATATCAACCACTACAAACACAATTTCCAGATGAAGACATCCTATTTGCAATGGGTGATGTAAAGTTAAAAAATCCTCAAGATGAACACCAATGGTGTCTATACTTTGATGATGTAGTCAATTAAAGGGGAAGGGGTATTGGTGCAGTCTTAGCAACGCTACATGGACAGCTAATTCCTTTTGTGAGGAAAGTAACATTTGAATGCACCAACAATGAAGCTGAATACGAGGCATGCATCCTGGGATTACAGGTGGCACTAGAACAAGGTGTCCGAGAGCTTCGAGTATATGGGGATGCAATGCTAGTTATTTCACAAATTAATGGTGACTAGAAAACTATGGACCAGAAGCTTGTATTATATCATGAGCATCTGCTGAAGCTGATTGACGAATTCGAAGAGGTCAAGTTCTCTTTCATGAAGTAGGCCAAGAATGCATATGCAGACACATTAGCAACCCTAGCATCATAGTTGTCACTACCAGAGGCCCATGCAGTGGATATCTCGGTAACTTGCGTAGAGCGGCCTGCACATCCAAGAAGCAGAACCGACAGTTGAATTGCCCTGGTATCATGATATCAAAGTTTTCCTAGAGTCCAACGACTTCCCATCTTGCATTTCCGTAACAGATAAGAAGACCTTGATAGGGTTGACCTCTAAATATGTATTGAGAGTAGTGCATCTATACAAAAGATTCTATAACCAAATGCTTCTTAGGTGCTAGACAAGAAAGAGGTAGATATATTGATGTTAAAGGTTCATGCAAGCACATGTGGTCCACACATGAATGGAGTGCTCTTGGCCAAGAAGATCATGTTGCAGGATTATTGATCTACTATGGAAACGGACTGTTACCAATTTGTGTGGAAATGCCATAATTGCCAAGTACACGATAACTTCATACATGCTCCCTCGCAACAGCTGCATAGCATGTCATCGCCCTGGCCTTTCTCCACTTAGGGAATTGATGTTATCGGGGCAATACATCCAGCGGCATCTAATGAGCATCGGTATATTCTTGTGGCCATCGATTATTTCACAAAGTGGGTCGAAGCAGCATCATATAAAACTGTTACAACAACAGCTACAGAAAAATTCATTAAGAATATCATTATTGCTAGATATGGGGTTCCACAGGTAATCATATCAGATAACGGAATGAACTTTGTCGCAAGGAGAGTTGAGGACTACCTTCAGAGTTACAAAATCAAGCACCACAGATCCTCTCCATATCGACCGCAAATGAATGGTGCTGTCGAATCAGCCAATAAAAACCTAATCAAGATTTTGAAGAAGATGGCTGAGACTCACAAGGACTGGCATGAGAAGCTCCCCTATGCACTATGGGCTTACAAGACATTAGTCCGAACATCAACAAGAGCAACGCCGTATTCACTTGTCTATGGCATGGAAGTAGTCCTCCCATTCGAAGTGGAAATCCCGTCACTAAGAATTCTGAAAGAAGCTGAACTGGACGAGGCAGAATGGGTCCAAGACCACTGTGTTCAGCTAGACCTGATTGACGAGCATAGATTGCAAGCCCTTCACCATGCCTAGTGCTACCAAAAGCGAATGGCCCGAGCGTATCAGAAGAAAGTTTGACCTAGAAATTTCATAGTAGGAGACTTGGTCTTGCACGCCATTCACCTACCTGATGCTCGAGCGAAGTTCAAGCCCAATTGGCGTGGACCATTCATCATGAAAGAAGTCCTATCGAGAGGTGCAATCATTGTTAAGGATATGGACCACGGTGAACAGTCGAAGCCCGTCAACGGTTCATACCTTAAAAAGTACTAGCAGTGAACCTTAGCCAATCTCGGGCCTTGCAAAGCATAATGTCACAGTTCATGCATCTCTATGTTTCTTACTTGCAGTTTAGGTTATTGCATCCACATCATGCATGGTATAGCATACGCATTTTTTTTTTCTTCTCCTTTGCATTGTAATCATAATAGAAAACATTGGCACAAACATTGCCTGATAAGAAAAATTGGAAGGCCAACCTGCTTAGGAAGAGTTTTGATGCTCCTCACGTGTTACTACCTATGTGACTTAGGAAGTGAGAAAACAACTATTTGCATGAGAAATTGGACGAAATGTACAAACTTTCAGGGGGCCTATACTTCTAGAGGGAGACAAAATGTTAGGATGAGAGTGAGAATGCGAGCAAAAAAAAAACATAGATATCAGAGCACAAAAGAAATGAGAAGATAGAAGTCAGCTCCAATGAGAGAACCATGCGAGACAACCCTAGCCCTATAACTCATCTTGGAGAGGAGTTGAAGCTTACACCTACCAAGCCCACATTTACAAAGAGACTAGCCACCCCTTAAGCCAAAAATTAAAAAAGAGAGCAGCCATCCTCCCAACCTATGTGTTCATTACCTCCAAGAAGGGATAGTGTCAGTCAGCATGCCTTTGAGAGAGTAAAAGAAAAAAGTATTATTGAAAAAGTAGGTGTAGGGCCCTAGGAGTTTGGCATAGAGCTTGTTTTATCTCAACAGTCCATTGAGTTAGTGAGAGCCACCATAAACCTAGGGATCCAGGAAGCACCAAGTGAGTTGAGGACATTCTAGTTCCTTGTAGCAGGCAATAAAGGCTTCCTTAGCGCTGAGGGCACCAATATCTTCTTGCTCCATTCTTACACAAATTTTGCATAAGTCATTTAACATTCAGCATTTTAGATCGCATCTTTATATTTTGCATCGCTTTGCAAGGCGTTTGTCCATGTTCCAACCAGGGGCATGCTAGCTGCCTTTTGAGTTGCAGTATTGGCAAAAAGGGAGCTTCAACTAGGGGCATGTTAACTGCTCTTTGGTTGGAAATAGGTCTTTGACTAGGGACATGCCAGTTGCCTTTCTAAGTCAAGAAGATCACTAGGACAGTGCTACTGTCAGGAGAATGTGGGCCAACAGAAACTGCTTGTTACATGGAGCATAGATTCATTGCAAAGACATACCAAATCAGACTCAAGAATGATATAGTGTAAAAACAAGACTGTCCCTTTATTACAACTCATCAGTTGTACAAAATTTTCTCACTTGATAGCAGTGGACTCGCAGCTTATAATCAGTTGATTCTTGCTCTTTTCGAGCTGCCAACTCCTGTAAATGAAGTGCCTCCAGAAGGAAGTCCATTTATAGGCCAAGTTTCTTGAATTTCGGCCTCGTACTCTGCTGTGCAACCCAAACCTTCAGTAATGGCAAGACTAGAAGATTGAATGCCACCATGCATCAGGCAAGCCTACTCGGAAGTTGTCACGTTAGAACCGAGAGCATATCCTTTGAAGTGGTTGGGCATTGGGCTTTGCTCAATTGAATCCTGGCAAAAGCCAAATTGACGCAGAACACAGATAGGATGGTATTCCACACCGCCTTTAAGCCTTGGAAGGATAACCAGTCGCAT
Organism: Posidonia australis; assembly: GCA_024699735.1. Taxonomy (NCBI): domain Eukaryota; kingdom Viridiplantae; phylum Streptophyta; class Magnoliopsida; order Alismatales; family Posidoniaceae; genus Posidonia; species Posidonia australis. Next base: position 3,446 of record JAMKQA010000768.1, on the reverse strand, counting down.
ATCGCTGTTGTTAAAGAAGACAGTGAAGGGCTTTGAAGTTGTGAACAGAATGCACCAGACTACAGTATCATCAGTAAGATTCCGCAGTCTTTTGCATAGCTCATGGATGCCAGGAAGGGTGCGGGAATGATTGGTGCGACTTTAGGAGTCAAAGCCAGAGTGATGGGGGCGCAAGACTTCCACCCCCATGTGAGCAGCAAGCCAAGTCTGTCAGAAAAAAAGCAGAGCACAATTAGATATGCATAATAAATCACTAGAATAACAATGTTAGCTTACTTGCACTAAGGTGCTGCAACCATGAAATGTCGGGAACGTTTCAATGCCCAATCCAAGCCGACGCTCCCTCCGCCACCTCAATAGCAACTATCATCCGGCCATAACTGAAGATGAGCTCCCCATGGAAGCACACTACAAAGCCATGGAGCCACAAGCTACCTGATGACACACTGTCACTGGCAATCTTGTCGAAATAATCCAGGCGTAGCATTGGAACCGACCCATCTTTGCAGATGAGGCATTTCTCGCAAGCACTTTGGGATATGCCTTTCAGTTGACTGAAGACAGAAGCATAACTGTCACAACGCATGAAAATGGGTGGTGACATGTACGACGATAGGCCGCAATTCCATCGAACTTCCTCCAAGATAAGAGTAAATTCCATCTACCCAAAGCGGAATACATGGAAAGTAGGTTTCCAAAATCTAGCTGCAGCGCACAACAAGTGCCAGTTCACCTCAACCTTGGCAATATTCAACAACGAAGAGGATATGCCCCAAACCAACAGTTGCTCACGATCCTCGGTAGTTAATGCATCGATCCATGTTTGTAGAACATCAGAGCAGTGTTTTGGTGTCACCATGGTCGGATACCCCTGCATGGAAATTATGAAGACAAACGTTAGATCAAAATATAGCAGGAATAATGTAAAAATCAAGTTTGGGAAAAACAGAAAGTCATATAGCCAAATGATTTCTCAAGGTAGAGAAGATCAAATAAGTTCACAAATCTGAAAAATGATGTAAAAGCAAAACATGATAGAAATCATGAGAAAACATGCAGCAAATCTAAAAAATGATAGAAATCAAAGCATATAGCTTCTTCCCATTGCAAGAAATTGAAGCAAGGTGAAAAATCGGTATATGTAGTCTTTTTCCTTTGCAAGATATGAACAAGTATGAGACACAAAGATCAAATGGAAGGGGGGGTATGTGAATCTGTGTAAATATAAAGAACCTAGTCAAGGAGGATTATTTTTCTATTGTCACATCAAAGAAAACAGGCAAGATCACATACCATTGTAGGCCGAGAAAGAGCGTAACCGGAACCGGGAGGGCAAAAAACGAAGGCTAAAGGATGTTTGAGGGCTTGAGAATGGTGTTTGTAGTAGGAGAGGTGGCGGATTTCGTTGGGGAATACAAAATAATATAGAAAAGAAAGAGGAGATGCAACAGAAAAGGAAAGCAGGTTGGCATTTTGAATAGAGAGCACCAAGGTGGTACATATTCTTGGCACACCAACTAGGCGCATAAAGCTAGCGCACCAACACACAGACTGCAAATAGAACCTCCTTTAAAAAATAAAGCTCACCCAAACTGGCGTAGTTCTTTATGACTTGCAAGGAAGCATACATTCTACACACGCAAATAGATACCCAAGAGGAGGGTTGCATTCCAAAACAGATTTGCATTCATGCACAATTGAAACACAAAATACATTGTTCACGTACAAGCAGAGTACAAGTCGCAGCATTCATGCATAAGTAGTGACAAAAGAGGACTGAACTGAAATAAAAGAATCTACTACTCCTTGTTGGACTCCTCCTCATCAAAAGATCACTCTTGGGTGCTCTTAGCCATGAGTCGAGCCCCTCGTCGAGTTATCCAGTGCGAATACCGAGCAGCGGCGGTAGACTGAGAGCGGGCAACAGAGCTTAGGACCCTCTATGAAACCTCAATGTCAAAGTGATCCTCCTCAGACACTTCTAAGGAGAATTCCCCACTGGTGGCCGCATTCACCTCATTGGCTGGGTAGTCCTACTGAAAAATTACCAAAAGCATGTCAGATTTGCAATAATACCAAAGTATATGCTGTTAAAGGAAAGTTGGAAAGAAGTACCCATATGATGTTCCACCACTGCCGTTCCTGCATTAATTTGCAAGATTGTCAAGTGAACTTATGGCATGAATAAAATGAGATATATAAGCAAAACTAAAGGCCAACGCACTCATTTTTGCCTAATGTCCTCATAAAAGGAGGCAAACTGCTCCTCGAAGCCCTGTGGAAGTAAAACAAAACATGGATTAGATCAAACTTTTTATCTGGAGCCAATTTATTTAAGCAAAGAGTAAAAGGCTTTTACCTTAGCCTAGTTGGAGGTATACCACATCCCACGCTGACTGTCACATACGGCCTCCTTAAAAAGATAGGGCTTCCCGACTCACCTATACCATGCTAAATAGTCGGTGTAGTTGACTTCTCGAAGAATGTACCTATCTTGAGAAGCCATAGCTTCTACGTGTCGACTCCTAATGGCAGCATGAGACGAAACTAGGAGATCCATGTCCTTAGGAGGAGGAGCGGGGATGCAGAATTAGTTGAGGAACTGATGCCTCACTCGCCCTAAGAGGAAGTAGCCTGACTTCTTCATACAGTAAAATTTCACCTACTTGTCTCTAAGAACGCGGCCAGAGTTCAGAGGTGTCCAGTTAAACCCATCGTATCTCAACAATGGGCGTAGGTGTGCCTGTTGGCAAAAGAACAATCATAAGCAATGTAGGCGGATACTAATATGCAGAAATAAAATTCATGTGATAAAACTTACATCCTCGAGCTCTACTAAATCCAGAGGATATTGGTAGGACTCATAACTATAGACCCCAGCAACAGCACAGTGGTCGGGCTCAACCCACTGATGAGGCAAGGGAAGAAGCTCATCTCGGATGTGACCAAAGCAGTGCCCCTGCGTGATATGCTCCATAGCCCAGTATTAGCAAGAGCCAATAGAAGGAAAGCTAGTTATCAACTATTATCAAAAACTTTGCAAAAAGGAAATAAATTGGCACTACTACATATAGTGAGCAGGGGGTACAGCCCCACATGAGATCGACAACCCAGCCTAGCTACATTGTCCAACCCATAGATCAGCCATGTGTAGCTAGCCCTAGCTCAGTCATAGTGGTCCAAGTACTCCAGGTTAGTCAGATACGCCAACCAATCAGCATGGATGCTGTGACTATGCCAGACCCGGAGGGAGGCGGGAAAGGGATCACAGCCATGCCAATGGATGGCGAAGGCGCAAGGATAGGAAGAAAACGGAAAGGAGAAGGAGTCGCCACCTAGTCTTTTAAGGGAAAGACGAGGAAAACCACAAAGGATGAATGCATGCATGAGATGCAGATAGGAAGGCTGGATGTCTGCTAACCAGAGGATGGGTAAGGATTCCTGTT
>JAMKQA010000767.1:0-31639 GCA_024699735.1 Posidonia australis | reverse complement strand
ATCTTTGAAGGATAAGTTGGGTTGTCATTTCAGTTATTTTATCATATTTTTCCTTCAAAGCATTCCACAATGTGTAAGATGTAGTGTATATTTCAAAATATTTTAATAAATTATCCTCCATAAATATGAACATAAGGTTTTTAGCCTTTTTGTCATCAATCTTTAATTTTTCATGTTTTTTTAATTTCCGCTTCGGAACCATCATTTGACAATTCCGGAGGATTAGCTTCTAGAGCATGTTCAATATTGTCATATTCTAATGCATGTTTGATTTTCCGGTACCACATCTCATAGTTAGCCCCATTAAATTTCTCTATCCTAGCTAATTCAGTTGTTAACAGTTTGCTAATTTCAGAACCATAGTTTTCTGATGCCACTTGTTGGTTTCGTCGAATGAGCGGACGTTTTCGGCGACCGATTTGGGAGCTTCGACGAGGTGGAACGAGGAGGAGAACCGAGGTAAGTTTTCTTCGATGATATTTTTCTCTCCTTCTCCTCCTCTATTTATAGAGGAGCCAAAACCCTTCCACCTTCCTCCACCTCCAACGACTCCCTCTTCCTCCGACGCTTGTTTCCGTTGACGACTGAAAACGATCGATCGTTCGTGCGTTACATGCACAAACAATTATTCCTCGATTTAATGATCTTTGATGACTATCTACCAACAGTCTCATAGTCAAACGTTTGACAAGGAATTTGCGAATTTTCGAAAAGTTTGTGTTGGTAAGGGATGCCTGTCTTTTTCTTGGATTACAAGGAAACTCTAATGACTATTCTACATGTGGTTTGCTACTTCTTCTTTTTTTCCTAAAAGTAATGGTCTGTTTAAATGTGCACGTTCCTTTTTATTTCAGTAAATGGATGTGAAACTCTATCTGATGGTGCACGTACTTTTTTTATTTCAATTCCTCCAAGCCTATTGGTAGCTTGGTTGTTAAATTCCTTCCTCTTGTACAACATGTTTCACTTGTTGTTTTAAGAAAGATTTATACCATAAGTTGCACATAAATTTTGTCTGTTTACCTTTTTATCCATACAAAAATTCTTACCATTAGTTCCAAAATAGATACAAGAAAGTTGCATATGGATATGGTAGGCAAAAAGAGATGAATGATATGAAATATGTGTCGATATTTTATTAACTCTAAGAATTGAGGTTATTTTGATTATTTGTTAATGTCAAAAGCTAGAAAATAACCAACATCTCCAACTTTTGTGAAACAAGATTATCTGTCAATTTTTCCATAACGTAACTATTGAAAACATTTTCAAAGGCTAACTTCTGCGAACTTTTGTGGAATGTCGATCCTAAACTTCTCCTCACAGCAGAATTCACATGGCGCATAAGTTTATGTGATTAGTAGTAGTACACACAAGGCCCAAAAGTCCCAACAACTACTGTCTTTCACGCGGAAGGAGTGCTTTCTCCGCCCACGTCTCTCAGCGATCTTCTCCACCATCACCACAAGGAGGAAGAAAGTTACCACCAGATCCATGGCGGCGGCGGCATTCTTCAACATCCACCTGCACCACCCCACCGCCATCCGAGCTTCCCCACTCTCCATCTGCTGCGCCGCCACCACCTCGGACGGCGCCGCCACCCCACCACCCCACACCAAGCACCACCGTCGCCCCGCTGATGAGAACATCCGCGAGGAGGCCCGCCGCCACCACAACGTCCCCGATCTCGGTCTCTCCGCCAAGTACGTCCCCTTCTCCCCCTCGTCCCCCTCCTCGGAGCACTACTCCCTCGACGAGGTCGTCTACCGGAGCAGCTCTGGGGGACTCCTTGACGTCCAGCACGACCTCGCGGCCCTCAAGAACTTCCCGGGCTCCTACTGGAAGTCCCTCTTCGAATCCCGCGTCGGCCGCACCACCTGGCCCTATGGGTCTGGGGTGTGGTCGAAGAAGGAGTGGGTCCTCCCCCAGATCGATTCGGACCACATCGTCTCGCTGTTCGAGGGCAACTCCAATCTGTTCTGGGCGGAGAGGTTCGGGAAGGAACTGTTGGGTATGAACGATCTTTGGGTGAAACAGTGCGGGATCAGCCATACTGGTTCTTTCAAGGACCTTGGCATGACGGTGCTTGTTAGCCAGGTCAATCGCTTGATTAAGCTTGGGAGGCCGATTGTTGGTGTGGGTTGCGCTTCCACGGGCGACACCTCAGCTGCGCTCTCGGCGTATTGCGCCGCCGCGGCGATCCCAGCTTTTGTTTTCCTTCCATCTGATAGGATTTCCGTTGCGCAATTGGTTCAGCCGATTGCGAACGGGGCGTTTGTTCTTTCGATCGATACGGATTTCGATGGATGTATGCGGCTTATCCGGGAGGTGACGTCGGAGTTACCGATTTATCTTGCGAATTCGCTTAATAGCTTGAGGCTTGAGGGGCAGAAGACTGCTGCTATTGAGATTTTGCAGCAGTTTGATTGGGAGGTGCCTGATTGGGTGATTGTTCCTGGTGGGAATCTTGGGAACATATATGCTTTTTACAAGGGATTTGAGATGTGCCGTGAGCTTGGTCTTGTCGATCGTGTTCCGCGGCTCGTATGTGCTCAGGCAGCCAATGCTGATCCGTTGTATCTCCATTACAAGTCTGGGTGGGCCGATTTCTGCCCCATTACTGCGACTACTACGTTTGCATCTGCAATACAGATTGGTGACCCTGTTTCGATTGACAGAGCTGTGTTTGCCATTCAAGGCTCGGATGGGATTGTTGAGGAGGCTACCGAGGAGGAGCTGATGGATGCCATGGCTAGGGCAGACCTCACTGGGATGTTTGCTTGCCCACATACGGGTGTTGCGCTTGCCGCATTGACAAAGCTGAGGGAGAGAGGGATTATTGGGAAGAATGATAGGACGGTAGTCGTGAGCACGGCTCATGGGCTGAAGTTTGCACAATCCAAGGTTGCATATCATTCAAAGGAAATTCCTGACATGGCTTGCCAATTTGCTAATCCACCAGTAAAGGTGAAGGCGGATTTTGGCTCAGTGATGGACGTCCTGAAGGATGTGCTGAAGAAGCAAGCATCACCCCTGAAGAGCATGGTTTAGATGGTAAAACTAATTGCTGGATTATTTAAGAAATGGTGAGCTATTGATTATGGTTCTTCTTCTGATAATTAAAGATGTGCGCCACTATCATCAGTTTGTTCATTTCTTTTTTATTCTCATGTAACCTGTGCTTTTCTGTCTTGTTGCAGCTTGTTGGGGTTTTAACTAGGAAGTTTTGTTTATGGAGAAGCAATTAGTTTTTCCAAAGAATATATCTATGCAATTTTCGGTTTCTTCATTTCTCTCTGATCCTTACGTAACCATTGCAGCAGTGCTTCTTTATGTCGTCGGAGCTTGTTGGAATTAGAACTAGGAAGTTTTCAGGAAATTAGAGATTCCAATTTGTCCTGTTGCAACATTTCACCAGGCAAAAATGAAAACAAAGAAAGAAAATTAGATTTTTCTTATGTATTGATGGGTACACGATGTAATGTTGTGATGGAGACATCTCCATGTTTCATTCTTAATCATCAATCAAGATCTGATTTTCTTGGCGTAACTTTTCAGCACCATCACGTTTCTAATTATGCTCTTCACTCACCGATGCTTCTTTGATGATATCTGTAGGTTCAGATTTTCCTCATACTGATAAAATGTTCCAGCATTTTTTTTTCCCCGAGTTTTCAGTTCTGCTCTTCACTTGCAATTGCTTCCTTGTTACAAAAATTTGGTATATGGTTGTACGTCTTCAATTTGATATCCAACAATATGGTATTCTGGCTTCTACCAATTATCATGTCGCTTATGCCAATTAGGCAATAAGAATTGAAAATTGGAAGTGGCATTTCTTTTAACAAAACTGAATTTTTTGAAGTCGTTTCTGCATGATTTGGTAAATCTGTAAACGTAGCCTTTTTCTTGTTCAATGTAATTATGTAAACTAGAATTGATTTTTGTAAGAGAAAACTAAGATTTCTATTATTGAAGAAATCAGAGTACATATATGTAGTAGTTGAAGTATCCACAAGAGATAAATGGATATCCGTATAGTTATTTATTGACAATTCATATATTATTCTCTAATAACTTACAACTCTAACACTCTTCCCTTGAGCATATAAATCTATCATACTCAGTTTGTTACAAAAGTATTTGAATTGACTCACAAATACCTTTTTGATAAGGGGCCGTTTTTTGTGTAGGTGCCTACAAAAAAAATTCATGTAGGCAACTTAAGTTAGTTTATTTTCAATCGGTTGAGATTAAATTTTTTTTCTCCCTTCCTCCCGTTCCCCTTTCACGACGGCAATTTTCCTTCCTGTTCCCTCCTTTCCTCCTGTTCCTCTGTCACGACGGCAAAATAGATTTTCCTTCCTGTCACGAGGAAGAGCAGCTTTCGTCAGCGACTCCTAGTCGGCGAATGGGCAGCTTTCGTGTCGTCCTAAACGAAGAGCCGAGATGTGGCCACTCCATTCCTGTTGTACGACCTCGAGATGGAGACGGTGGAGACGGCGGATCGGGAAGGAGACGGAAGCCGGAGATGGAGGTGGAGACGGCGGAGCGTTGTAAGCAGGAGACGGCGGAGAAGGGTAGATTTCGTTGTAAGCAGGAGATGGAGGTGGAGACGGCTCGTTTTGTGCAATAGGGTTTCCCGACATAGGAAAAATCAACTTTTAACTTTAATCTTATCCGTTGAAATAAATCAACGGATGGGATTTAAAGTGCCTACAGGAAAAATTCCTGTAGGCACCAACACATGCAGTTTCTCGTTTTGATAAATACATTTGCAAGTTGTGTGGAAGAGATAGCGAAAGGAGTAGTAATCAATCCATCTACTATTGCATTTCTAACAAAATGACAATCTACCTCAATATATTTTATTCATTCATGAACCACTGGATTGTTAGCAATGTAGATGGCAGTTTGGTTGTCATAGAACATAAGCATAGCCCCTTTCGGAGGAAAACCAACTACAGTTAGCAAAGATCTAATCTACATCATTTCACAAGTTATTTGTGTCATGACTCTGTATTTTGCCCCTACATTACTTCGAGACACAACGTTTTGTTTCTTGTTTCTCCAAATAACCAAGTTGCCTCGCACAAATGTGCAGTATCTAGAAGTTGATTTTTTGTCTCTTCAATCACCTGCATATCTAGAGTCTAAGTAGCAAAAAATATCAAGATGACCATGACACCTGTATCGAATGCCTTTTCCCAGAGTTCTCTTTAGATAAGATAGAATTTGTAAGGATGCCTTCTAGTGTACCTTCCTTAGTTGATGCATGAACTGACTAACTAACTTGACTGTAAAAGTAATGTCTAGAAGTGTCACTGTAAAATATATCAACTTTCCGATTAGAGGCTTGTATCTTCCTGCATCCTGAAGAACCTTAGAAGATGTGTTCCACAAGTTTAAGCCAGAATCGACAGGAGAGTTAGAGGATTTGCAACAAAGCATACCTACATCCTTTAGAAGATTGAGCACATACTTCCTTTGAGATAAGACCATTTCATCCTTAGCATGAGCAATCTCTATCCCCAAGAAGTATCTATGTTTGTCCAAATTCTTTGTCACAAAGTGTTGTTTGAGGAATGTCCTACTCTCATCAACATGTGCATTGTCACTACCAGTGATCAGAATATCGTCCACATAAACAATCAAAAGAACACAGCGTGCGGACCTCTGCCTGATGAAGATTGAGTGATCAGAGTTGCACTTTTGAAACCCAAATTGCATTGCAACCTTATTGAACTTGTTAAACCATGCATGTAGACTTTATTTGAGGTCATAGATTACTTTCTTTAACTTACACACATGTGTCTGCCCCTGAGCAACATAGCTAAGAGGTTGCTCCATAAATACTTCAAGCAGATCACCATAAAAAAAAGTATTCTTGACATCCAACTAATACATGCACCATCGTTGATTGATTGCAATCAAGAACAAGATGCAGATGGAGTTGAGGCGTGTAACAGGAGAAAAGGTCTTAAAATAATCAACGTCATATGTTTGAGTGAAGCTACGCGTAATAAGACGAGCCTTATACCGGTCAACAGTGCCATTGGTGTTGTACTTAACAGTAAATACCCAACGACAGTTGACAATCTCAACATCAACAGGTGGCATACAAGATCCTGAGTCCCTAGGGAATGTAAGGCAGACATCTCCTCATCCATAGCCATACGCCACTTAGGTATTTGTGACGCCTCTTGATAAGTTCTAGGTATAAAAACAAATGACAAAGACAAAGTAAAAATCTGATACATAGGATATAAATGATCATAGGTAACAAAGTGAGAGAAAGGATGTGCAATACTACAAATACCTTTCCGGAGGGCTATAGGAAGATCAAGGTCAGAAGGTGGAGTAAGAGAAGTTAGGACAAGAGAAGTGGGACCTGCATTAGTGGAAGTTGGAGAATCAGTTCCTGGAGTTGATAGTTGTGCCTGCTATCGTGGTCGTCGAGTATAAACCAGAAGAGGAGCAGTAGGAGGGGTCTGGATGAGGAACACTTTCTGAAAGAGGAAGTGAGGGGAGATAGGTAGAGACAGAGAAAGTGGTGTCCTTAAAGAAGATGACATCAGTGGAGACAAAATACTTGCGACGCACAGGATCATGGCAGCGATGCCCTTTTTGAGTGCAAAAATAATCATCAAACATACAGCGAATGGATCGAGGAGAAAGCTTGTCTAGATTGGGACAAGTGTCCTGGACAAAGCACACACAACCAAAAGTCTTTGGTGGAAGGGAGAAAAGGGTCTTATGAGGAAATAGAAGACAATGAGGAATATACCCATGAACCGAGGAAAGCATGCGATTTATGAGATGACAAGCAGTAAGAAGTGCATCGGCCTGCAACTGTGGAGAGACTTTCATCTGAGCCATAAGAGTTCTAGTAACATCCAATAGATGATGGTGTTTGCGTTCAACTACACCGTTTTGTTGTGATGTTCTAGGGCAAAAGGTTTGATGAATAATTCTCTGAGCTTCACATAAAAGAGACACATTACGTTGAACATAGTTAAGAACATTATCAATACGAAACACACGCAATGGTTTACAAAACTGAGTTTTTATTTCATAAAAGAAATCTTGGTAACATCAATCACTTGAGTGCGATCCTTTAAAAGATAAACCCAAGTCATCCTAGAGAAATCATCAATAAAGACAATAAAATACTTAAACCCATTAACAGAATCAACCTGACAAGGCCTCCAAACATCAGAGTAAACTTACTTCATGGGAACACGATTTTGTTTCTCTTGATGTGGAGGATATGAAGATCGTTGATGTTTTTCATGTTGACAAGGCTTACTGTGACACCTGGACCTGATTATCTATTTTTAATTGTAAACTATGTAATTAATTGTAATATTGTATAAATAGTTAATTAATAAATAATCTGTTATTTCTAGAGTATGTGGAGATTTGTTAGCTTTCTGTGCACCTGTTTGCGGTTGTGGGACCAATGTGGAGTCTGATCAAAAGATGTATAGTTGCCTCAATCTGCGTGTCTGTCCTTTTCTCCTTTCTCTTTTTCTCTTCTTTTCTTTCCTCTCTCCCCACCCCTCCTTCTCTATCTTTTCTTCATTCTTTCTTCTCTCCTCACCTGTGCCACCACAGCAAACCCATGTTGTCCCGTCCCCTCCATCGCGAGGGTGATGGGGCTGGAGGTCGGCGTGATGCAGGGAGGAGGAGGAGATAAAGAGGAAGGGGAGCCAAAAGGAGAAGGCAAGTGGAGGGGAGGCAAGTTGAGCTGAGGGAGGAGGAGAACCAGTGTTGCCTAGGAAAGGGAGTGAGGCCAGAGGTGTGCGTCGTGCTAGGGTTGCGCTAGAGATCGGGGAAGCCCATGGGGACCGTCGGTGCTCTAGAGCTCAGTCAAGTACGCGCCTCTCACCTTCCCCTCCATTCTTCTCTTTTGGGTAGGAAATTAAAAATACCTAAATGCATACAAAAATGGGAAAAATGTCAAATGAGTAGGAAATTGAATATATTACTATGATATATTGAGATCTTGAGATTTGATGGAGTTTTTATTGAGTTTATGCATGAGAATGTTATATGTGTTTTAAGGCTCTCTAAGCATGTTGCCTTTGAGAATTTATATTTTGATGCATGGTGAATGGATTTGTAAATCATTTAAGGAGTCTTGAAGTAGACTCAAAGGTCTACACTTCAGGTTTTATACATGATTTTTGATGTGTGTTTGATGGGTCCGTCCCTCACTCATAAGGAGGAGAAGAGTGGAGCAGCTAAAGTTGGGTCGTTTTCTACGAAACGGCATACGGAATTGGATTCGGTATGTCAATTTGCTGTCCAGTTATGCTTTGAGCCATTGATTCGGATGACCGAAAGGTTTCTGTCGGTCGAATTAGGAGATTTTAGACGACCGACGAAAGGATTGGTCGCCCATTTTTGACTCAAAAAGGAGAATCTGATAGGAATTCGGACGACTGTGCAATTTCGGTTGACTGAATTCAAGTAGTTCCAGACGACCGGCTGTTTTCGGACGATCAAGTCAGGAGATTTTGGTCGACCAATTATGGTTTGATCTACCGAACCAGACCCCTGACCCATATGAACAAATGTATTTGGAAAGTGAAAAATAGGTGGTTTAAATAGATAATGGATAAGTGTTAATGAGGTTTTTCTCATGTGGATGACATAGAAGAATATGGAATTTAAATAAATAAAACTGAATATGGTTTTGGACTTGAGGCCCCATAGATGAACAGAAATTGATAAATGTTTGGTTTAATGTAGTTTTTAGGCATAAGATCCCATAATAAATAGGAATGCTTGGTTTTTGTATGATGTTGAGTCTGTGACCCAAATGGAGGGTCATGATTGGCTTAGAACGATTTCCTGTAAAGAAAAGACAATGAATAATGATTTTAAAAGAAAACCCAAGAGTTTTGAAAAAAAGAAATGATAATGTGTTGTGGAACCACGAGGAGTTGATGTCGACAATGCGGTAGAAGTATGAGACTTCAATGAAATCAATTGTCAGATATGATCATGGCTGCCAATGAGGAACCACAAGGGATTGGTGTCGACAATTGGTATGAGACCGATTGTCAGATACGACCGTGGTCATCGAGTTTGAGACAGTGTAGGCTGAGCCTAGGTATATGAACTTAGGTGTTCAGGTCACTGATGCGACGTCAGAAAAAGATATATCCTCGTGCATATGAAATGAAATTGAGGCCTATTGGTCAGAACGATGTTCTCCTACATTGGGAACTTCACTGCGGTAGTGCAAGGCGATAGAGGAAATGGTGTCCTCATCTACTGCTTGTGTGTTTGATTACCTCTGATCAAAGTAACACTATTAAGAAAAAAGGAAATAAGACGTGTGGTTTAGCTAGAATTAGACTTGTGCCTTGTCTTTAGATTCTAGCGGCAAATGAGGATTATGTTTTAACAAGTCGCCAGCCAATGTATATGGTTTTGTTTTTGAATCCTGTGAGGTTCTGTATTTTAGGTTGGATCTGGTCGAGAATGTGAATTTCTCGAAATGCATAAAAAAGTTTTAAAGATGCATAAATTGAAAAAGAAAAGGGGTGAGCTTTTGAAAAAGGTATGTTTTGGATAGAGATTTCAAATGTTTTAAAAAGAAATGATGTTTTGAAATGGATTTTGAAAACCACATTTTGTAATAGTCTTGGCTTGTGTTTTCTCGCTGTTTTTCCATGGTTTTTTGTGTATGGCGCATACTGAGTGACTTGGATGTCACTCACGCGTGCTTTGTTTAATTTCAGGTGTAGGTGGTGTAGTCCAGTTCCGGTGTCGTGTAGGAGCCACTAGTCACACATTATTTCTAGAGGTGAGCCTTAGTTAGTTACAGTTGTTTAATTAATACTGTAATTATTGTTATTGCTTGTGATACTATGATTCAAATAGCGTATCCAGGTTCAGGGTGTTACACTCACATTGAAAATTATTGACAGAAACAAATGCTAGTAAAAGACTCTAACTTTTCTAACGATGGATGTCCTAGACGACAATGCTGCAAAAAGAAAGACTCTCCAGTAGACGCAATGTGAGCAGATGTAGTAGAAGACTTGTGACCATTGAGGCAGTACAAACCATTGTGCTCAGGTCCCGAACCAATCTGTTTCCAGTTCACAAGTTCTGTCTAAGAAGATAAGTTGGAAAAAGAGTTATTATATAATCATCATTCTTAATAAACTGACAAATAAATAGCAAATTAACAGGAAAATTGAGAACATAAAGAACATCATGAAGAGTAAGGTTATTGGATAGAAACACATTTCCTTATCCATGGATAGGAGAATGGGTCCCATTAACAATAGTAACAGAGGATGTAGAAACAGAAGAGGTTAGGTGGAAAAAAGCACGACGAGTACCAGACATACGCTTCGATGCACCTAAATCAACTACCCAGTCCACATCGAAAGTCATGAACAAGGCTAGCATACCTAAGGGAGTAATATGTGTAGCAATAGCAGTCTAAGCAATAGGAGTAGATCAAGTCTGAAGAAGGTGATTGTACTCTGCCTGAGAAATAGTCACGATATCATTGGAGTCGGAGGTGGTGGCAGAGTTATCCTTGGTAACATTATTTGCTTGCCAAACTTTGCCCAACATCGATCCAAGGAGTGATTTGTGCGGTTACAATGATCACACTTCAGATTACCTATCGGTTGCCCCTGAATCACGACCTCGTCCCTGGCCACGACCACAACCAGAGACAGCCAAGGTAGATTAATCGCTATGCACTATAGGAGTCCTAGTAGAAACACGCAGCATGCGGAAGAAAGTAGAGGTCAACGAAGGAACAGAATCGACACTGAGAATATGGCCACGCACCTGAGAAGCGAGCTCAAGACGAAGTGCCAGTAAAAACTTTGCAACAGCAAGCTTCTCCCTATACTCGCGCATCACCATGACATCAGGAACGAGAGGCTGAAGAATGTCAAGCTCATCCAAAAGAACACGAATAGACGGGTACAACTCCTAAACAGACTGGTCACCTTACTATAGAGAAAAGAACTTATCATAAATCTCAACAACCTAGGCAATAGTTTTCTCTTGAACATAAGTGGCCTTCAAGGTTTCTCAAATTATCTTTGCAATAGGAAGCATGACTACGCCGCGAGAGATAAGGGGTTCCATACTCTTTAACAACCATGTAATAACACCATAACTAAGAAGCTAGCCAGTCATCATAATTCAAAGATTTCATATTGGAAGGATCGTGCGTAATATGTCGAATCTTTTTATGGACGTTTAGAAAAACCTAAATAGACTTTGCCCATATAAGATAATTGCGACCATCAAGCTTGATAGATGTACCACTGAGAGAATGGAGCATAACATCACTAGAGGCAGGGGCTGAAGAGGAGGCCATAAGGTAGTGGTATGTAGGTAGATGCTAGAAATTTAGCAGAGCCGTAAGAGGAATCGGAGGATAATAATCATGCAGAACGGAACATCCCAACGAAAGAAGAATCGTAAGGTTTGTAGAGAGATAGAGCAGCCTAACTGAGTAACCCAAATCAGTGACTAAGGAGGAACATGCCATCGGAGGAAGGAGACCCACCGATCAACCTGGAAGGAACAGGAGACAGCTAAAGAGGGAAACAAGAGATCAAGAGAAACTAGCGAGCATCGCAGGCGACTGCACAGGTGCTGACAGTAGCAAGGCAGGCCGACAAGGGAGCGGGAAGCCATTGTCGGCTGTGGGAGGAGAGGCTAGCAGTTGGCAAGAGAAAGCCTCGAGGTGTCGTCGGTGAGTTGCGGGTGGGCTAGAGGCACCATATGGGGTCAAGAGAGGAGGTGGAAGTGCCAAAGGAGGTCTGTGGAGGAAGAGCTGACTGGTCAGAGGTGGACCAACAGGTGGAAAAAGGTGGGGTGGTGGGTGAAGAAAAAGAAAAAAAGGAAAAAAAATGGATTAGGATTTGGAGAAAGAAATCCTAATACTCAGATATCATTTAAGAGAAAACTAAGATTTCCATCATTAAAGAAGTCTCAATACATCTATATGTTGGTTGATGTATCTACAAGAGATAAATGGATATCTATATAACCATTTATTGACAACCCATATATTATCTTCTAATAATTAATAACTCTAACAATTTTTAAATTAAGTGTGCTGTCTTGGATACCAGAATTGATTTTCTTAATCCTATTGATTGTACCTGAAGAATTTTCTATCCTTTTAAATTTCTATTGAACTATCATTGTAATAGGAAACATTAATATTGTCGTTCGCTCGTCTGTGTTGTTGACATGTCACAGGAAATTCACAATACTTTCAAAACACTTGATAGTACATTTCATTGAATCATTTCATTTGATGTAGTTTTTTTACTGCATGAGTTTTGAGTTTTGATGGTGAGTGTGTGTCTGTGTGTTTTTTGTACTTGAAATGGATCTTTTTGATCTTGCTTGTTGATTGTATGGTTAAATTTCTTTTACTTTATTGCACTCTTTTATGCTGAAACTTTGCATACTCCACTCTTTAATCTATGAGTTTCAATTTAGTTAAAATTTTCATCATGTTTCTTTGTTAGTATACTAGTACATTGGGTGAATGTTAATGCAATCAATTAAGTAAACTCTTCTGAATGATGGTTTTTGTGAAACAAGAATGCAATTGAAGATAGGTTTGAAGACTTTTATCTTAAGAAAAAACTTTCACGAATTTAAGAGCTTCCCATCATGTTTTTTTTTAGAGCTTGTACCAATATCTTAGTAAGCTGAATCAAAATATACAAGCCATGATAGGCTAGTCTGAAGCCCATAAAATGCCCAACAGAGAATTAGAATGAGCTATGTGAGTGATCAATTATTCAAAACAAAAAAAACTCTCGCAAAAAACAGTGCTTTTCTGGTGCCCTTACTCTATGTGTGTACTTTTCGATTGCAATGGTGTCCGGCCACCGCCTCTCTGGTCGCTGAGTGGCTACACCTTCCCTTTACTACCTCCGCTCGAGCAAGGCTTCCTCCTCTGTCGAGGTTCTCTCTGCGAGCCCCTCGTCTGGTAAAGCTCGTCGTGGGTCGATAACACCTTCCCCCTCTTCCTCGACGACTGCCCCGGATCTGGGAAGTCGAAAGAGGAAGGCTGCTGCCCCTCTCCCCCTTCCAGATCCCCAATCTGGTTTCTGTGGTTGGGAGAAATCTTCCCCTCCTTCTTATGGTCTCAGACGGGGCAGATCCTCTTTGGATGTCACCCGATCGACTAGATCTGGTGTTTTGGTGATAAAATACGGTGCCCTTGTTTATTTTCATCTTGATTCCAAGGTTCCAGTGAATATCTTTGTGGACTGCATGTTTTTTACTAAATATTTATCACCGATCTGGTGTTATTCAGTGACATTGTGCTCAATGCGACTAGGTATTTTTGCCCCTTTTGGCTCTGTAACTTTGGAGCATTTCTATTCCATTGTCAATAGCTTGCCTGCTATTATTGTTATGGATGGTTTATTATTTCATGATAGACCAGATTTGGGGGCCCTTGCTCGCCCCCTTGGAACATTCTGTTCAGATGCTATGCTTCATTTTTCTTTAGATCCTGTATATTCTCCATTGATGCCGGCGAGCTCGTTCCCGCCGGTGGGATTCCAAAGAGGGGCTCTACGTTCTAGGAGCGGAGTCAGGGAGAAGGAAAGTCCTGCTGACTCCTCGGGCTCTGTATAGGGTTATTCTCGGTATTCTCCCCCTGTTATTAAGAAGGTGTTTAACTCAAATTATTGAATTAATGGAGATTTAGAGGGTAATTTTAATGACCGTTATGGTAATTTAGCCATTTCGTCTGCAAATGACGATTTGGTGGGACCATCTCGCATCCCTGTGTCAGACGACGTGCTAGCTTTTTCTCCTTCATCCTCCTTTCCTGTCTTACCTGGTGTTAATGCTTCTTCTCCCGGTACTCGAAATGGCACCTCCCCTCTTTATAATAATATTTCCCCGCCGAAGTTTCTGTCAGAAATCCCTGCGACAGCGATTTTTTTTGACAACTTCTCTGGTGATACCAACTACATAGGTAGTGGCTCTCGTTTTGCCGCTCTTCTTTCCTCCCCTTCTTCTGTTGATTCAGATCATCTTCCTGAGGCGGTTTCTCTTGGGTGGACGCTGGTGGAAAAGAGGAAAAAAGTGCCTTCATCTCTGGTACGATTCTGTAGAGATAATAATCGGTGCTTCAAATGTGGTCTGAGGGGCCACGTTAAGAGCACCTGCAGATTTTTGGGTCATTGTTATCGATGCCAAGCAGCGACTCATTCTATTGCTATTTGTAAATTTTTTCAGGAGTCCAGTCTTCACTCTATGGCTGGTTCATCACCTCAGAATCCCATTACGATTTATCCTTCTGATGCTTCTTGCGAGCTCACGATCCATTATGCCCGGTGTGCTATTGTTACTGACCATGCTTCTCTTCTCACCTCCGATATCCTCTCGCAGTATATAGCCACCAACTGGCCTTCCCATGCTAAAATAAAGGTTACTGACTTTGCCCCTGGGAATTTCTGCTAAAATTTCCATCTATTAAGACTAAGAATGACATATTAAGCAGATTTGGCTCTTCCCTCCAATCTCTATCCGCATCCTTTGTGCATTGGACGCCTAGTTCTAATGCTGTACTCTCCTTGAAGGAGGAGGGAACATGGATTCGATTGGAAGGTATCCCCCATCACCTATGGTGCGCAGAAGTTTTTCATAGGCTTGTCTCTGATTTTTCAGAATTACTAGAAATCGATTTGTCCATTGAAAGAGTAAAATTCTTGGGGTTTGCTCGGGTTAGGATTAAGCTATTTCCTGGTAAAGACATTCCAGATGTCACGTTCTTTGCATATGGGAAAACAGTTTACCCGATAAAATATAGACTCAGTTGGAATCTATGTGCTCCTACTCCCCCTTCACATAAGTCTTTCCCAGTTTGGCCCAAACAGGCACCTCAATCATCTACCTCTAGGAGTCTGCAGCCTGTCAGGAAACATTTCAAAAGTTATAAAGGCTAGCGAGGTCCTAATACTGGGAAAAACCCTACCATTCCCAAAACTCAGCCTAAATCAGGGAAAAATGTTTGGATGAGGTCTTCTTTCTCTCCCCCTCCCCCCACTTTCACCTCTGAGGGGTTACTTTCCACCCCTTCTGCTGCTGAAACTAATCCACCTGTTCCCACTGCCTTGGTAAAGACAGCCATCCCTCCATTAGTAATTCTGACAACCCCAATCCTGCCTCCACCTGGGTGGAGACAGAGTTTAAGGCTAGAAATCTCTCTTTGGCTAAATTTAAAAAGATTATGGTGATATATGATTACCTGGATCAAGAGGATTCGGGTGCTACCACTTCGGGAAAGTCCTCTTCAAGGCCCCCTACCCCAGTTCATGCGCTTGGTAATGCACTTCACTCTTCTATTGAACATATTAATGATATGTGTCTTAACTTAGCCTCTGATTGTTCAATAGATTTAAATTCTTGTAATATGACTCCTACTGGTAGCATTGAGTCTAATCATGTGGACCCCTTGAGATGGGACTCATATGAACATTTCCATTTATTTTGTAAGAGTATTGGCATTTCTTTATCCACTAAGGATGAGTCTATTACCTTTTTCAATCAAGTTAGATTGGATCAGGGCAAAGAATTGGTAGTTCTTGATGATCCTAATGCATCATATTACTGGTTGGGATCTTCAGTATAACTTTCAATATTTTTTAATGATTATAGCAGCATGGAATATAAGAGGCTTAGGATCGAGAAATAAGGAAAGAGAATTAAAAGAATTTATCACTTTAAATAAATGTGATATTATCATTGTTAGTGAAACAAAAAAAGAAGACTATTCTGAAGGGCTCTTAAGATTCCTGGGCGGGAAAAAAGTTAATGCCTGGTCTTCTGTACCATCCATTGGGGCCTCTGGGGGTATACTGATTGGCTGGGATAATAGACTTTTCAAGGCTATCAGCTGCACTCCTGCTTGCTTCAATCTATCTATTAACTTTGAGAGTTTAGATACTAACCTGAATTGGTGGCTCACGGGAGTGTATGGTCCTTGTGACCATAGCCTGAAACCATTATTTATGGAACAATTACATCATATTAGTTCTTTTGTGAATGATTCATGGATTTTGGGGGGAGATTTCAATGTAACTAGGTTTCCTAGTGAGCATTCATCCCAAATTAATAGTAATTGTCATATGGATAGTTTTAATAGTTTCATCAACCGGAATGCTCTAATAGATATTTCCCCAAATATTTTTTCTTATACCTGGTCAAACTTCCAGGATATTCCAACTTTAGTCAAGCTTGATCGTTTCTTAATATCTCCTGGTTGGTCAGGATCCATCCCTGATGCAATGTGCACTGGCAGAGCAAGGATCATATCAGATCACATCCCCATTTTGCTTGAGACCTTGGCTCCTAATTGGGGCCCCCCTCCCTTTAGGCTCTATAAATCTTGGTTCTTATTTAATTGGGGCCCCCCTCCCTTTAGGCAAAATGGTCACCATCTCTCCATGTGCTCTCCAGTTTCAGAGTTTAGCTTTAAATTGAAGAAATTAAAGGCTTTTATTAAACAATGGATTACTCCCATTAAGGTGGTTAGAGCTAGTAGACTTAGAACCATTGAGGCTCAAATTATGGATATGGATAATCAAGCTAAATTTTTTGTAAATATTAATTGGGCTCAGAAAAAGAGGTTGTGGTTAGAGCACTTGGATTTACTTAAAGAACAAGAGCTGTATTGGAGGCAAAAATCCAGAATTTTGTGGTTAAAGGAGGGTGATTTTAATACCTCCTTCTTTCACAACATGGTCAAAAGTCATAGAAGGACCAACACTATCTCCTCACTATTAATTAATAACAATATATGCATCTCTCATTTGGAGATTAGTAGAGAGATTGAGGATCATTTTACAAAGCTTTTCAATAAGGACCCCAGTCCTCACACAAGACTTTGCTGGGACACCCTCATCCCAGTTAAAATTCTATTTCCTAAATTGTTAGAGTTACCTTTTGAGGAAGAAGAAATCAGAGCTAGTGTTTTCCATTTAGCTGGAGATAAATCTCCAAGTCCAGATGGATTTCCTATGTTTTTCTTTCAGCACTTCTGGGATTTACTAAAGCCAGACATTAAACATATATTCCAATCCCTTCACTCTGCTAATGACCCTTACTTTCTGGCTTCTATTAATCAGACTTTTATTGCACTTATCCCAAAAAGAATGAGTGCTAATAGAATCCAGGATTTCAGACCTATAAGCCTAGTGAACAGCCTATACAAAATTATTACAAAAACATTGGCTGCTAGGTTGGCTCCTATGTTGAACAGGGTAATGGATTCTTCCCAGAGTGCTTTTCTCCCTGGGAGATCCATTGCGGATTGTTTCTTGGTTGCTCAGGAGACCTTGTATTATATGAGTACCTATAATATCAAGGGTTATATTCTGAAAATCGATTTTGAGAAAGCTTTTGACAATATTAAATGGAATTTCCTGTTAGACTCACTAGCTGGTATGGGTTTTGGGAATACATGGATCTCTTGGATCCGTATGTGTATATCCTCTGCAAAGTTCTCTGTACTGGTGAATGGCTCTCCAAAAGGGTTTTTTGGGACAGCTAATGGGTTAAGACAGGGTGACCCTTTGTCTCCCCTGTTGTTTATTATAGCCTCAAATGTTCTAAATGCCATGTTGCAGTCAGCAAGGAGGCACAACTTGATCTCTGGGATTAATTTTCCAAATGATGGCCCCTCACTGATTAATCTGCAATATGTAGATGATACTTTACTTTTTTTGCCTGATAGCACTGAAAATATGATTAATATCAAAAGAATTCTATGTTCCTTAAATCATCACTGACTAGTGTGGGGGTCTCCCAAGAAGATCTACTTTTTTACTGTGATATTATGGGATGTGAGAAGGCTGATCTTCCCATCACTTACTTAGGTTTGCCTTTGCATTATAAAAAAGCAAATAGTAATAGTTGGGCTCCTGTAATTGAGAAAGTCACTAACAAGCTTTCCTCTTGGAAGGCCAGACAGTTGTCCCTAGGAGGCAGATTAGTCTAGGTAAATGCGGTTTTATCAGCTATCCCAACATACTATATGTCTATGCTGCACATGCCCCTGAAGATAGAGAAAAAATTAGATATTTTAAGGAGTATTTTTTTGTGGAATTCTATATCTTCTACAAATAAAGGAATGCATTTAATCAGATGGTCCAATATCTGTAGGGATAAGAAACAAAATGGTTGGGGGATAATAAATCTGAGGAGTTTTAGTGCAGCTTTAAAAAGTAAGTTAATTTGGCAATTTTTCTCAAACCATTGCAACCCTGTTTGGAAATCTATCCTCAGGGCTAAATATTTACACAGGGGTCCTGGAGCTATTTTGAATACTTCCTCTTCATTCTGCTCACCCCTATGGAGTCATATCAAAAAAGGGTTCAATTTTTTCAATTGTTTTTCAAGTGTCACAGTGGGCAATGGTTTCAATACTATTTTCTAGAGACATAAATGACACAATGGCACTCCTCTTAGTTCCCTGTTCCTTGTTCCCTGAACTTCACAGTGTTGCTAGATTTAAAAAGGCTACTGTTAGAAAAACCTTGCACTTATTCAACACATATTTCAACAGATTGTTTACTTTAGCTCACTGTGATGCAGTTAATCCCAATGTGCTTCAATCTCAATTGGATGTTTTTTGTTAGTATTATGCAATCTTTAAATTTGGATACTAGAGAGGATGAATTCTATTGGCTTCCCTCAAATAATAATACCTTAACTGTGAAAGCAGCATACAATCTTATTAATGATGGGGGCCTCCGTAATTTTTTTTTCAAAAGCATCTGGGGGAGTCACTCACCCCTCAAGGTCAAGCTATTTGCATGCTTAGTCATTAAAAATAGGAATTTAACAAAAGAAAATTTATTAAAAAGAGCTTAGACTGGTTCACCACTATGTACTTTTTGTTCTGTAAGCATTGAAAATAATAAGCATTTGTTTCTCAACTGCTCTTTTGCAAGGAAGATTTGGGAGTTCTTTTTGGACTCACAGCTTTACCCTGGATTTTTATTTGTGGGAGATTTATTTTTATCTACCCCTAATCTTAAGTGTTATCTACCATTCTCTGGGTGGACTTTGCTTCTCCAGATCATTCTCTGGTTGATTTGGAAAGAAAGGAATTGTAGGATCTTTCGCAATACATTTAAGTCAGGCTTTTTGATCATTAATGATATTTTGTCTCTGATGAAATTTTGGGTGGAAAACCTTGTCTCAGGTTTTGAGAAGGACGACATGTTACATTTTGTTGCTGCAATGGGTTCACATCCAATGGAGCCTCTCATTGCACCTTCTATCTCTTCTTCAAATGACCCATCTGGAGAGGAAACTCAGAATGCCATGCAAGAATGATGCTGGCTGCACACAGTTTAGTAAAAAAAGAATTTTTGTTGTAATACTTCTATTGCTTCATTTTTGCGATTAATCTGGTGAATGTCTATGGTTTTGTGGCTGAATAGCATATGAGTTTGTAATATTACTTAAGACAATGTTTCTTATCTGGCAATTGAGCCGAAGAAATAATATCTATCTATCTCAATCGTTAACAAAAAAAAGAATTAGAATGAGCTAACTAACTGAACGTGCAAAATGGTTCCTCAATCTTGAAAAAATTAGACCTAGCGTTCCTTGATGGAATGTGCAAAATGATTCCTCAATCTTAGAAAAATTAGACCAAACTTTCCTTGATAGTTGACAAGGTAGGATTAGAAGACACGATATCACAACACGATTAGTATTCGATCCAACACGATTAAACTAATCTGTTCTTGTTATTATGCATTTAACATTGTTACTTGATTACTGAATAAACCAACTGCAGTTGGTCAGGAAGAGTGGAACTTCCACCTCTCTCTTAGGTTCAAATCTCAAGAAAATATATGCATACCGATATCAAAAAAAAACTTGATTACTGAATACATTAACATTAAATTGAATACAAATATATTTTATGTATATTTAAAGTTATAATATTAAAAACAAGTAATTATATTTTTTGCTAAAATACAAAAAATATTATTACAAAAACGATAGACTCGATAATGCAACTAACCTGGAAAAAAAAAAAACCTGAAACAATAAGTAGACGAATAGACTGGCAGGCTCGGATCAGGCCGGAGTCCAATCCGCGCCACAAGTCCCACCTAAATCGGGCAAATTCTCGGATCCGCCACCAGTATTTGTGCAATTCTCCGCCCACAAGTTCCTCGTGGTGTGCCGTTTTTTTCGCAGAATAAGGGAAACACAAGGAGAGCACAGGAGAGGAGAAACCCTAGAAACACATCTCGCCGATTTCTTCCTCCCTCGAAAAAATGGTAATTTTCCTCTCTCTCTTTTTCTCCGTGTCTCTGTTCTCTGGTCTTTTCTTCGATCATAAATTTGATTCGTCTTCTTCTCAACTGAGTTCTTCCGTTTCTTTTCCTATGTGGTCTCGCAGGTGGATTCTCCCCGCAGCAGGTAAAAACCCTAGCTTCTTTCTTTTCGCTTCGAAATATTTTTTTTTGCTTCTTGTTTTCTTTGTTCCGATCTGGAATTTAAATGCTTTCTTCCGTGTGTTG
Organism: Posidonia australis; assembly: GCA_024699735.1. NCBI lineage: Eukaryota > Viridiplantae > Streptophyta > Magnoliopsida > Alismatales > Posidoniaceae > Posidonia > Posidonia australis. The sequence continues at coordinate 11,057 of JAMKQA010000767.1, read as the reverse complement.
TTAAGCTTATTGTAAATGATTATATATTTGTCATGGTTTTTCGTTTTGATATTATTTTTCTCGTGTTTGTGTAATTTCCTCTGTTTGTCAACTTTATCAAGGTGGTTTGCTTGGTGGTATCATCAGGATTTTATATTTGTCCTCAAAAGAAATCGTGTAAAGAATGGTTCACATCATTGTCCATGACAAGTCTATGTCACTAAATGTTGAGGGATATCATATTAGTATGTAGATTATTATATATTATCAGTAGGCTATTCAATTTGGCTGATGAGAAAATTTTGATCGGTTTTCTCTAGTAGTCAATTACAAGCCTACCATTGACTTGCTGAGTGTACTTCAGGTATTCACGTTCCCCTTCCCCGAAGAGAGAACTTTCTAGGTCCAGATCTCCCTCAAGGTCGCCGCCAAGGTCTAAGGCGAGGTCCCATTCCCATTCTGCAAGTCGTGACAGGAGGTCACCTTCGCGCTCTGCAGGTTTTGACAGGAGGTCTCGTTCCCGTTCTGGAAGTCATGAAAGGTCATTGTTAACTCTCAGGGCCATTTTACTATGAAATGCTTAATGGTTTTGCAATCCTCTGTGATTTCTAATATGTTTTATTCAATAACTAATAGCAGGAATGATACAGTGAATCCTGGAGATACTCTGTATGTAACAGGTCTCTCTTCTAGAGTCACCGAAAGGGATCTAGAGGATCATTTTTCCAAGGAGGGAAAGGTTTGTCGTTTAGGCTTCTTCCATGTTTATTTGGGCTGCTTAAGTGTATATTAACATACTTGGCCTTCTCAGGTTACTGGTTGCCGTTTAGTTGTGGAGCCCCGTACACGCATCTCTCGAGGTTTTGCATTTATTACTATGGATACATTGGAGGATGCTGATCGCTGTATTAAGCATCTAAATCATTCTGTTCTTGAAGGTCGCTACATAACGGTAGAGAAGGTGAATTTTGCAGCACTTCTCTATCTTAAGTTTCACCCGGCGTCTCTTTTGTTTGCGTTTACTTTCTTTTGACCTGGAGTTTTTGGTTATTCAGAAAACAATTGCATCAGCTATGTTGGCAGCAATCAAGATGATCAGTTCATCAATACCAACTTGTGTCACACAGCCTGATGAATGGCCAGCCTAACAGTTTTTCCATGCACAACATCAACTAAAAATAGCAAACTTGCCCAACTAAACAACCTCAGGAACCATCTTCAACTCTCTCAACAACCTAACAACGGACATTACCAACTCTCTAATTGGCTATGGTATTTCACTTGCGTCATTTATTTAATGATGCTAGCAGTCATGCCTAGATGTTGTTGCATTTCCTTCTGCCATATTATGCTCTTTAATCAATGATCAATCGTTGTGGTTGTCGTCAAACTGTGATAACTTTTTCTGCACTTTGTGATTACTGTTAATTTATAGGTATAAAGTGTAAAGTTTGTTGTACTAATTACTAATAACATACCTCTGAAAGCATCCTCTATGTTAGTATTGCTAGGTGGAAATCATAAATGCATTATGATCTCACAACTCTTTATTTTTCAGTCAAGGAGAAAGCGACCTAGGACACCAACACCAGGAAACTACCTTGGAATGAAAAGTACACGGGACACCAGTGAGCTTTTCTTTTAAGCATGGTTTATCTAGATATTCCATGTCGTCTTAAGATTTTAGTAATTAATAGCTTCATGACTGTGGCAGGTAATCGTGGTGATCGAACCAGATATCGTGGAGGCTATGGCCGAGATGACTATAGTGGAGGGTACCGTAGGTCTCCAAGGCGATCTCCATATCGAGGAGGTCGTGATTATTCCCCACACCGGTCTCCTTATGGTGGTAGATCTCGGAGATACAGATCTAGATCTCCTTATTCCCCATACCATAGCCCTGGTAGAGGCTACAGCCGCTATCAAAATGGGTATGCTAGGTAGAGCTGTTGTCTTGACCTTTGTTCACTGATTTGGCAAATATGAACATGTTGTGTCATCTATTTCCTTTATGCTGTAGTTTGTCTTAGATTTGTGATGGAAACAAGACCTTGGTGTTAACTTTTTATAAGTGATTTAAATGTTCTGCTGTTTCTTGTTGTCTGAGTTACTCAGCTTCAATCATGCTCATCTTGAAGAGTATCACTTTCTAGTCCAGCATGCTGTTGAGTCTTAAGAATGACAATGTTTTCCCCCATCGCATATTTTGTAGGGAATTCGGTAATACACTGTAGTATTTTCTTTCCTTACGACCATTACTGGTCTTCGTGTTACTTTTACTGGTATCTCTCGCCATTATTGGGTTTCTATAGGTGTTTTTATGTTGCATAGTTTCATTTGAGAGTTAGTATTGTCTGACAAAATGTTTATGGTAATTTTTTGTTTAAGGTTGAATTGCATGGAACAGACTCGGTAGTTTAAAGTTTTAGGTTGCACACACCAAAAACCTCAATTTCATCGATCTAGTGTTAGTGCTTTCATATACGGTACCAAAATGTCTTGGAAATCGCATTATCGGCATAAGTTACATGGTGTAAATCCATGCGGTAGGGTTTAGGGTAGGACGTATTCAATTTCACAATCGATCTGCACGAATCATTATTAGTTCATAGACAAAGCTAGGACCTAATAATGTTTCGTACAGCATAGTCGTTTCACATACCAAACGACACTGTATAATTGTTGTCTTACAGCTGAATCGATATATCATGCACACTGCAGTAAATCCCAACTAATATAAATTGAGCCGAAGTAAAGATTTTCTATCCACGTCTTTTGCTACATGAAAGTATTCAGACTTAGCAAGAGGCTAATATATATTTGGCTGCGTGAATTAATCAAGTCGTTAATGCAGTTGGAATATTGCTGGCAGATCCTAATATCTTACCACCAGTATCTGGGAAGCTGTCTTTGTCTTTGCCACGGATGGGCCTCACTTTTCCGTCAGCTTCCACTACAAGTGGATACCTGAGAAGGTGTCCTTGTAACCGTATTTCTTGATACTCATCATCTACCGTATATCTAAACCAGTTGTCATCGGCTATCTTGTTCACATGTTTTACACACTCCAGACTATGAGGCTCCATGAAACATTCGTGCACCATGCCCAGATGTTCCCGCCACAAGGATATCCTGTATCCATATATCTACAAACAATCCCATCCAATTACTTGGTGTTGGAAAATGCAACAATGATAAAATCATGACAACTAAATTATACGATGAATAGACATGTCCATGGTAAACACAAGACAGGTAGTAATTAGTAGAAGAGAGAAAGAAAAAACATAGACTAAAAGCAAAAATGAGTAGAATCTTTTTCTCTTTTTCACCTTTTTGAAAATTTATTCTATTCTTTAATTTCATTACGTAAGACCCACTTATATCAACAATCATTTAAATTTCGATTTCATTGTGTGATTCCATTCATTTCATTTATGTGAAATCATTTAATTTTAATCTTATATGAAGTCTATCTATTTTATTTATAATTATATATTTCTTTTATTAACTCAAATGAATAACTCACTTTTTGATTTCTTATTCATATAGTATCTTTTTTCCCCTCTTTTTAACTTCATAAAATTAATTATCTACTATATAATATTTGTTTAAAAGAGGAAAATAAAAGATATAGGCTAAAAATAATTAGTAGAATTTCTCTTTCCCCTACTTTTTCCTTTAAAAGCAATGAGAAGCTAAATGCTCTTTCCATACAATATAATTTTTTTAATATCACATATATACATATGTTTGTATTTTCTCTTTTTTTATCTTCCTTCGCATCATCATGTGGGCTTTTTTGCTTGTATTATGTCTAATGAAGTAGATATTTTTAGAGAAAACATAGTTAAGTTCTGAATTCCAACAGTAACACCACTCAAATGCAAGCCATATACCATTGGCAGGCTTGATCATGTATCTTTTCTAGAACAAGTTACAGAAAGGCAACTAGCTACCATTTAACTTCACTCTCTTTAGTTGTGCAGGAAATTCTAACCATAGCATCAAGAGAGAGGCCCGCAGTGCAATCTGGACCTTGTTGAATGGTGGGCAGTATTAGAAAACCGTGACCTTTCGGTGCAAAGACGTAACCACTTGTTCAATTATCAATCAATGAAGAATCAAAGGCAAAAGTAATGGTTGGATAAGGGCTTTTATAAAATAGCTCAAAATGTAAATTTTCTAAAGAAACACGAAAACAACAATGAGATATGTCGAATAATTACATAACAAAAAAAGATATAGATCTTATCCACCATAAGGAGCCACCTAAACCGTTAAAGCAAACTTGATTTGATACATGCTGAAGTCCAAGCTCACAGCAAATAAAGATTGGACAACGACATGACTTTCCTAGCCCACCTTAACAATGACTTGGTTCCAAAGTTATTACCGCCAACGAGACATAATTTTGTCGAACTTCAAGAGGAGTTCCATACATATAAAAAACCACATTAACAAAAGCTTATCATAAAGTCACCCTCAATTATTAATTATTTTATAGTTCTTAATTTGACTAAACTGTAACATGCAAGTAGGAACAAAGATATCAAGGGATTTTTTTTTTCAAAAGTTCTACACCTATTAAGATTCAAACTTATAATCTTCTAACTGGAATAATAATCATATACGAAATGAACTATACTTTGTTCAGATATCAAGGGAATTCTTTATTTTACACTAAAGATATTTGAGGTCACTACCTTCTTGATTGATATCTTGACATTATGCTTGAGTAATATTCTAATTATACTAATCAGAAGCATTACCACTGTTTCTTATAAACATTTTGAAAGTAGTAAGGGTCCTCAATGAACCTTTTGAATAAATTACAAGCAACAACAAGGAAACCCATCAAAAACATTTTTGTTTTCTCACTTTTGTATCCATGACTTTCAAATGTCTGTCCATCACCCTTTTTTTAAAGTTTCCAATTGCATGTAAATTTACAGTTTCAACCTACGTTGTCTCAACTCAACCTTCAGGTGCCACGGATAACAACAATATTTATGCATTTTTTAAGCAGGTGCCTCATTTAATAAACATAAACATAAAATAAGTCACCAACCTGGCCACGTGGATGCACTTTGTTCTCAGACCTTGTATGATGGGCCTGGTATGCACCCATAGCTATCTCGGTGTCTCTTGTTCCATCAAGAGATCTTTGATTAATATTAGCAGAGCCCAATATTACATATTCATCGTCTACAATCATACCTTTGGAATGAACGTATATCATGAATCTACGAAACTTTTGAGACAAAGCCTGAAAAGGTAGTTTAGTCAAGGAAACATGGACTGTTAGTCAATATAATTATAAATAGCCCAAAAGTTGAATGTTCACCAAATGTATTTTGACATAAACATCATAGTTGGCCTGAAAGGTAAATGTGTTTACCAAATAATTACATCCTTCTATCAATTGTTAGAATAAAGATGTAATGAAGTTTGCAAAGCCAATCACTGGAGAAAATGAAAATCATGTGTGCACTACAAGTTGAAAGGAAAAAAGGACTTTATATTGAATTAGAAGTATCAAGGGATAAGAATTGATACTAACCTACATGCTCAAAAGCAGTACAACGAGGAACAGAGTATGAAAATGCACTAAACTTGTAACTATTCTCAAGTGCTTTATAACACTACCAATGCAACAGCAAAAACGTTAAAAGGGTGTTGGATCGAAAAGGCACCACAGCACATCATGGGTGTTGGGAGTGGCAGGTGTCAAACTGTCACTATTTACAAGCAGATGATCTTCAAGTAGGTGTTACATGGAACACATGGCTAATTATATTTAACATAAATATAGTTTGTTCTATAGCGTACCGCAGCACTTTTGTCAGATGTTTGGTAGCTTGGTAGGAGCATATCCCTCTGCAATGGTTCCCGATTTCCAAGGCAGTAAAAATTAAGGTAATCGTTTGGATGTGATCCCCTTAGGTTCACAGATTTTAGCTCCTCTGCAATGATCTCAAACATCATTTGCATGGTCTGGGACTGCAAACGTAGGTGTCAGAAAAACTAAATAGTTCTACAAACTGAAATAATGTATAGAACAATTTACACAGTAGAAAAAGAGTACTTTGACATTAAAATCGTTACGGACTCCAGGTTAATGTTTAAAACTTATATACTGCTCAAAATAAAGAAAAAAAAAGAACTGATGTGGTTGGTCTAACCCCCAATCATACAGGGAAATTTTAGCCATATATGTGGATGGCTTAACCACGTAAGCATTAAAAGATTGTCCACTAGTCATTCTTATGTTAGCCATTAGAGATCTGTTTTGGACCTAACGAAAAGTGGACATTTAGCTTTGTTTTCAAGTGGGGAATAACAGTATGAGATTCAAGCAATTTACTTTGACCAACGAAATTGTGACATTGATCATCATAAAATAATTGGACTCCAATTGCTAGAATGCCCCAACATACTAGTACTAAGTATTTTGCTTAGAAATTTTATACTACATTCTGAACATTGCTTCCAATTTCAGTGAAGTCCGCATGCAAAGATTATTTTTTGATGTTCCTTGGTTCGTCTGAACTGCCTAAAAATGCAAAAGATAATTAAATGGTTAAGAAGGCATATTACCTGCCATAGAAGAATTTGTTGAGCCACAGGTTCAGCAGGATCACCCTCAGGCCACATTGGTATAACAATATACACTGCAAATCTTTCTCCTGCTCTAATTTTACTAGCAATCTTTAAGGCTAGTTCCATTGGAATCAGATTTTCAGCACCTTCTTAGTTGACATTGACAACCAAAATCAATGTTAATCAGAGTTTGTAATGCTGAAGCATGAAAAATTATGCTTTTACTATCCTTTGAGATAACATATCAAAAGAGGATAACAAAACAAAGTGTGAAATTAATTAGATAATTTTGAATGAAATAGGACACGGAAATCATATCAGATAGTACCTTTGCATGGAAGGGGGAAAAATATAGTCAAATTATATTTAGTAATTTGTTGTGCAAGATAACCATGACCATTATAAGAACAATGTTGTCCTCAAAATGCTTAATATTATTCTCCAGAGCTTGTAGTGTTCTGATTTCTGCAATAGTTAAGGGAACCGAACTTTAAGTGAAGAGACTGATGATGCAAAGATGTATCTTCAGAGAACCAAAGGAAATTTTATTTTTCCTGTTAGCATAGAAATAGGATATTTAAATTTACATCTTTCCTAGTATGCCTACTTTTCCCAGTTTGAGTATAATTCTATTGTGCTTTATGCTTAACCCCTGTATAAAATAATTGATGCATATTCTATTCTTTTTATTTCTTGACATGCTACCTCTTCACCCATTGCATGTGACAAAGGAGAGGGGAATGAAACAATTTCTTTTCAATGGAACCATTTTTACTCAGGTTGCACTTACAGAGAAGAAGCATCTGAGAACTTTAAACTGCACCCTGACAGTAGGCAGGAAAGAAAAAAACTACTCTCTTCAAGCCATCCTATCTAGTCTAGCAACACAAGGACAATAATCATTTTTATCCACCAAATAAAGGAAAAACTTTACAAAGTATTTTAACTTCAGAAGTCACCTTCGGAAGATTCTCTTGCTATTCCAAAGGCAACAATATTATTCAAACGAGACAAAGACTAACTACATGAATAACTGAACACACTCAAGATGCAAACATGAATAACTGCACATTTTTAGTATTGTCCAAATGTCTAATCAATGATAATCAATCAAAAATGAAAGAGAGCATAGTATATAAAAATTGAGTAATTAACAATAAAAAAGAGAATCATTAGCAGACCCGAAGAACTGTATGAAGGCCAGCCATAAGAAGAACCGATAAAATACTGATTTTCAATGTAGATGAAATTCTTTGCAGATCTGATCGCCTGTACATATGCTGTGTGAATGCTCTTTTCAATTACCAGATTTTTTTCACAAACAAGATTCTGCAACGGTCCAAAAAAAATTAAATGTAGAGATCTTAAAAAAATCAGGCAAAAACTGATACATTGCCCAAGAAAGATTGTATTAGAGTTTGCGAATTGCCAGCAGTGACCACCGTAGAAGAAAAATTATTGATTAGTTACATTCCAGATTATCAACTATGTGAAAAAGATCGAAGGGACGAACCTTTTCATTAACATCCTGATTTTTTATATGGAAGTCTTTTATGGATCCCGTATCAATAGATCGGAAAATCTGTCAGAGAAAGAGCATTAATAAGATTTCAGAATTAACAATACAAACAGTAAGAGATGTCAACAGTCCACCAAGGCAAGAATCATTCGACCTGAACATGCCAGCTATCCCTTTCATTTTCCTTGGTTACCCATAGGTTGGGATGATTATTTGGAGTATTTGATGGACTAAGTATCCATGACATGCGCCCAAGCTCAAGTAAAGCATCATCCTTCCAGCGGGAAACTTTTTTGAACCAACCCACGACTTCCCATGATCTAGTTGCCTTCTTCCAACGCTGCTCAAAGTTTGCAAGAACATCATATGCAGCAGGGCCTTCAATTTTGCAGTGTAAGTCATGCCATGGTTGCCTTGGGCCTTCAGTTTCTGTCTATATATGAACAAATGAAGCGAAGAAGTACACCACATAAATATACAGAGTTCAACATCAAAATGCGTCATACACTGTCAGATAGAAAATGACAGCTTTGGGAATCTGGATAAGATTTCAAGAACCAAAGGGTGACCAAATAAATTGTATTAATGTCTCCAAGTCCTGATAGAAGCAGTCCAAATTCATTCGAACCATGCTTATTAGTGAGACTTAAAACTGCTACATAAATTGCTTATCTTTTATTTAACTTAACCTTTTGTAAAAAATAATTTTTGTTTGGTAGAGGATGGTAAGCACAAAAAGTGGGTAGTTGTTTTCAAAATAGATGACAACCAAGGAACTAAATACGGAGGTAGTTACGAAATTGTGCTTTGATAGGAGATAAGTTGAGCTAAGATGGGACTGATTATTATTCCAACTCTCTTTGTATAACTTTTGTGAGGTTAACATTATCGTTTTAGGGTTAACTATCCAGTTTTATCCTGGAAACAAACATCATTTAGCCCTTCTTTATCCCTCTTGATCCCAGGAGGTTCAAGTCCTTGAACAGGAACTCATCTATGAAAACCTATACAAGAATGGCACATGAAATATAATTAACTACAAACCTATGAATGTAAATTTCACAATAATTCGTAACTAATAACCTACTATTTAGTTAATGTTGAATCTCATCTTTATGCTATCATTTCTGCCAGTTTTTCAATCTACAGATTTTCTATTCTAGATCTTAATAAACAGATGAAAGTAAAAGTCAAAAGCACAGGGTAGGGCTCGTTATCTAGAATTCTTTTGTTTGTAAATAGATGTTATGCGGTAGTAAGGTGCTCAACAGCTTATTCACCTGTAACAACAATCGATTAAAAAATACTACGAAATTATTAGATTGCTTATCAAAAGGTCAAAAAAAAAACAGTAAAGCTATTTTAAACAATTGGATCATGTTAAGAAAGTAACAATAAGGAAGAAAACTGAAACACAATGAGGACCCAAACCAGCATTTTTTTGCAGCATGTAAGTTAAGAGATAGTCTCTGACCAACCAATCGAGGGGTCCTAGATTTGTTGCAGTTATTATTGTGTTACATGAATTAGAGTTTTTACTACGCTTATGGCCGCCTTAGATGAGAAATCATTATTGAAATCAATGATTAAGGAAATTACTGCCTTCGTCTTCATTTCCTTCTGGTCTTCTTTAACAAGCCACATTCTGACTTTGGCTCACAGTATTCCTCGTTACCCATCAGATATCCCCTCCTTCAACTCTGTCATGACTCATGAAACAGGGATTAGAGGAACCCACCACCAGTGTCTCTCAGGCTACACGACCGCCAGTTCTAGTTGCTCCATCAGACTCATCATTGTCATTACTCAGGGCCAAAACTTAAACCACATCACCCACACACGTGCCTGATGATACTCAAAAAGTCCTAGAGAAACGTAGCTACGCATCAATACTACCATTGCCACAAAACACATCCACTCTTCTTTAGACATCGTTGTAATATGAATGAAACTGTAATTGGATTCCTTCATTTTTGTTGGGTTCTAACTTCAGTAAATGGAGCATATTAAGTTCCTACTTCCTATATTCTTAATGCACTAATTCAAAATGTAATGTTCGTCAAAAAAAGTCACAATGCAATGGAATCTTAATAAACCAATGGAATCTTAATAAACCAAATATTTTTTCTATGACACCCTCGAATAGTATTATGAATGAAATGATAGTTGGATTCCTTCTCTTTTGTTTGGTTCTAACTCCAGTAAATCTAGTCACATTGCGTTTCTATATTTTTAATGTACTAATTCACAATGTAATGTTTGTAAAATAATTGCATATGTAATGGAATCTTAATAAACCAAATATTTTTCTATGACACCCTTAAATAGTGAACTCAACTACCTTTTAACGTACTAGTTCAAATTGTACGAATGCCTTTAAAATTTCCTTTCAATAAAAAAAATACAAAAACTCAAATTTGATGAAAGGACAAATTAAAGATATGAGGTTGCAAATTAAAGAGATATCATAACATTTACATATTTACATATACACCCCCATAAATATCCATATTTATAGGTATGCCCTGCATATGTCATAACTACCTATATACCCATGTAAATCATGACCTTTACATATGTATATCCATAATCCTCAAATATATACCCCCTATTCATTTCACAAATATACCCATACAATGCATATAGTTGTAGGTATTATGATTTTAAAGGGGTACATATATCGATTGATGTTTATGAGGATGTATATGTAAATATGCACATTAATGGGAGTATATATGTAAGAAATTAGAAACCCATACAAATGATATAAGGTTTTTCAGAAATATGATAAACATTAAAATGTAGTTTACATTAGCTAAAGTATGATACAAACATTTTATATTGTGTAAGGTTCGTACAAAAGTATTGGAATAATCATAAACAAGTTAGAATAAATGAAAAGATAGACATAGTGACTCAACTATTTCAACCTAGAAAATTCCTATCATGTTCAGGG
>JAMKQA010000766.1:0-37933 GCA_024699735.1 Posidonia australis | reverse complement strand
AAAGCTTCTATCAAGGCAAGTTATGTTCATAGATATGTATATTTGAATATTTGGTCTTAAATGATTAATTAACAATTAATCACATTTCATTTTGTTATCATCAAAACATATTCTATAGATTTTTCCAACAGAGAAGACCAACCCATAATGGCAAAGGCGCACTCTTCCTTCCTTAGTTACTCCGGCATGTCAACTGCCTCAACGTCTATTGGTCAAACAAGTAGTTCCATGGGCCAGCATGGGTTCCTCTTCTACACTTCAACTTCGCATAGAACTTGGTCTGTTGAAAGGGGAAGTGGGGAAGAGATGAGCTATTTCCAACCTTGGAGCGTTCCACCATCCATTAATTCACATCAATTTCCCATAGGAACCTCCAACTAGGTCCACCAATTCACAACCCATTATAATCACTCTAGTCCACAAATTTCAAGTACACATGGACCTTCCCTATTCCTAAACTCTCATCTAGGCCCTTTGACTACACCTCCCATGGGAAATACACTTACAGTGCCACTGAGCCCAACCATCAATTTCCCAACACAAGGCCCAACCACACAATGTTTCTTGCAATACCCTATAACCTCGGTCTACTGTTCTGCCCAACAAACTATGTGGACCTCACTAAGTCATCACTGACATCATCACCTAAGGGAAACTCCAACCCATCCTACATTGGCTCAACCCTCCTTCCCTCCTCAACATGGTACCACTCTACAACAACAATTCCAAGGATACCAAGGCCAAGGGTAGCCAGTCACTCCAGGGCTGGATGTTAAGAGGATGATCTCAGAAGCATTAGTAGAGACTGGGGTCACACCAAGAGCACCGGTTGGCTTCGATACATTAAAGTTCCCTCCATTCATTCTGTCGCTTGGGTTCGAGATGCCCAAGATGTAGAAGTACAATGGAACAAGTGATCCAAGAAGTCATCTAATTACCTTTGCCATGGATGTCCTGCCCTATCAACATGATAATGGGCTTACTGTGTAGCTCTTCTTCAAGAGCCTGGAAGAAGAAGCACTGAGGTGGTTTAACACACTCACCACATACAACTTTAGTGACATCAAGATTGTGTTGGAGTAATTCTTACAACAATACCTTCATCACATCTAGCACAAGTCCACATTAGGTGGCCTCCTGGTTGAAAGAATGATACTAGACAAGGACTTCACCGCCTATGCTAGTAGGTGGAGAGACATGGTAGCTAAATCAAAATGCTACATCCTTGAAGACTAGGCTGTCGAAGTCATCGCTTGAAATACTACTGGAGGTCTTAAAGCAGGCCTACTGATAGGCGACTTCCAGACATACTCCTAGTTGTACAATTGGGCTGCAAGAGTTCTAAGCAATAAAGAGGACCCATCGTTCCTAGAGTATGATGGAAGGGGCGAGAAGATGACCTAAGGCTACACATCACGACGCAACATCAGAGTTCGCCAGTTCAGCACCCAGGTCCATTAGTCCAACACTAGTGGTAGCACATGCAGTATCAGCCATAGCTCCAACAACCACAACCCCAGCCTTAGCACCAACAGCCTTTAACCTACCTAGTGTATGCTCAACAAGGACAGATCAACAATCAACATCAGGGGCAACTACCAAGGCATTGGACTTACAACGCTGTCCCTCCACCTCCACATTATGGGCCTAGGAGGTAGAATTATCTACCGCTTCTTGAGCCGCTCCACGACGTGTTCCAGATACTAGTAAAGAGTGGAGGTTTGCAACTTCTATTGCCAACCCCAAACTTTCCCAATGCTGACCTGTCAAAGTATTGCCCATACCACCAGAAGAATGGGCATACTCTTGATGAGTGTTTTACAATCAAAGACAAGATATATGAGTTGAACAACCAAGGGCAAATCATGTGGACGAAGCCTAAAGCAAGGTTAAGGGAAACACAAAGGAAACAGTACGAGGTTCATCAAGACCCCCTACCTAGCCTTCCAATAGCCCACATGAAGGTTGAGGACGACAAGCTAATGACCCTAGAGCTAGTGACTATCAAGTGCGTACAAGCAGAGCCCGATCCGAAGCCACCATTCAAAGACATAGAGGAAGCGTGGTTAGGAGAAGATCTAGATGATGACATTAGGGATAGTCAACAGATCCAAGAGGTAGTAACTGAGGGTGCTATGGTCTTTGTCCACTATGGACCTCCTCCGGTACAAGTTGAGCCAGCCTAAGCAGATGACCTTGAGGAGATGTAGCATATATATGATGAATATGTTGACCAAGATTGGTATGACTTGGAAGCTGCACTTAATTTGCTCTGCCAACACCTGTACTCACTCCAAGCAGCTTGTGCATGAACCAATCCTCAACCCAAGCCTCCTGATCCCACAGATAAAGTCACGAAAGGGTCACATCCAGCGACTATCAGCCATGAGAGCATTCAGCCAAGCCCTGAGAAAGGTGCACATGAGGACCAAGCCACCAAGGGCAGATTAGAAGAAATAGACCAAGATGGGTCTAACCATGACCCTAAAAAGGCTAGAACCAGGTGTAAACCAACGGAAAAACGAACAGATGCACCACATGTACCTGATAGCTCAATGCTAGGGGTAGGCTCCTACAACCACCCCATAGGTATACCCCTCCCTCTAGGGAGGGAAGTATGAGACTCGACCGAGCTTGACTAGGGATAAGGTCATTTTATCCATTGCAAAGACATGTAAATAAGACATTAACTTTCTACTTTTGTCATTTATTTTGCTTTCTTTGAATGCTAAGCTAGAGTTAATAATAGTAATAAAGAAAATAATAATAATAATGATTGATGAGTGTCTATTACACCCAACCACTTAAAACATCAAGCCAAATTGCCAAGTATTATCTAGGATTTCCTAAAGCAGAGAATGTAACACCTAGAGAAGATCCACCCACTAGGTAGGGTGACTTGAAGATCTTTTCAAATCCATAGAAGTTACATGTACTATAGCAACACACCCTTAATTAACATGCTAAAACCTAAAGAGAGCCCAAGCATAGTACGACCTAAGGAAGAAAATTGCCTCATGAATAGCAAGGAAGCTGAGCAACTAGGGTAACCTTAACCTTGGCCTATCCTCACATACACCTTGCATAAGAAGAAACGAGCAAGGCAGGCTCGAAGCTTAGGCATATCATAAAAGCCACTTGTCATATATAGTGTGGCATCCTAGCATAAGTCCGAGAAGGCAATGATGGATGAGCACACTAGTCCAAACAACCTAGAAAGCGCCCAAAAGAAGGGAGTACACGAAAACTAGGGTATGTCGTCATAGTCTAAGTCTAAGAAGGTAGTGATGGGCAAGTACTCAAAATAGGGTGAGAAGACTAATGAGTAGGTGTGCTGCCATAGCATAAATCCGAGAAGGCAATGATGGATAGGTATCTATAAAAAAATAACAAGAGAGGGGAACCCCAAAATAAAAAGAAAAAGAAAAGAAAGCCAAAACCCCTAGGTAAGCTACAGGAGCATAGGGCCAACCACTAGCAAGCGACACTAAGCTATAGTCAATACTAAGAGCCTGCTGAACCTTGAGTCTCCCTCACTCTTCCACACTCATAGGCAAGAGCAGGAAACCCTAGAAGCTCAAGGACCTAGTGAATAAAGGAGACAATGACCAACTAAAGCCAATACGAATTTCTAAGCTCTCAAAGGGTCGAGGCATGGTAGAAGGGACAATACTCTCACTTTAGATAATACAAGGCAGTAATGCTAGATGTATAAGAGGAAGGGTTGTGACTATACTCATCCATTATCAACTAATAAAAAAAGAAAACGAATCAGAAAAACCAAAAAAAAAAAAATAGAAAATCCAAAATAAATAAAAAATCATAAAACCTAAAAAATCAAATAAGTAGTGCTATCCACCTTACCTATAAGTGAAAAACCTAGTAAGGAAGCTGGAATTGGTTTGGTTGATGATGCAACAATCAACTTACCAGGTTTTAGAGTTAAACGTCCT
The DNA here is from genome assembly GCA_024699735.1 of Posidonia australis. Lineage (NCBI taxonomy): Eukaryota > Viridiplantae > Streptophyta > Magnoliopsida > Alismatales > Posidoniaceae > Posidonia > Posidonia australis. The sequence goes on along the minus strand of JAMKQA010000766.1, from coordinate 33,980 downwards.
AGTCAAGCATGCCTTCATGGCTTGAGTGCATTTTTTCTCCACAAAAACATTAACCCGAAATGATCTTTAGAACATCCACGAAAGACTCACAATCGACGTCCACTAGGCTCTGATTTTCCATCTTTCAACTGAGGCCAAGACTAATTCCTCCACGTAGTCTCAAATATAGGGGAATAGGATAGTACTATAGTACCTTTCCTAGGCAAGGACAACTTAGCCAACTCTTTTGGGGTAGGGAAAGGTACGCCTTTGATTACTAACATGTGTTATTAAGTGCATAGGTACAAATCCTACCAGGCATTACTAGATCAAGTCCCATCATGTAGCTACAAAATGTTCCACCGTGGTGCTGCATGAAGCCTTGTAGAGAATGGACTCCCGTCTATGATGTCCCTACTGTGTACATAAACACATCACTCCGACCTAGAGTCAAACATTGGTTTGGAAAAGGAAGGGTTAACTCCCTTATCAAGTTCTTTATTCATAGGACACCTTTACTTGCCAAGTTGAGTTGTGGGATGATGGTCCGTTCTCGAGAATACTGGTCATACAGAAAGACAGAAAATACTTGACCAAAATGAATTGCATTCATGCATCCTACATATGTCTATATGGTTTGGGACCACTCGTACCCTATCAGCCTAACCTACCATATGGACCATTCATTACATTGTATGTTGACCTTGTATTTACATTATGTGCTTGAATCATGCATCCATTCATTGGAAGTGGAGCACAAATAAAACATCATTCTTCATGAGTGTTAGAAACCTTTGAACTTATAATCCTCTAGAACCAATCAAGTCCCACTTATCCTTCTATTATTCCAATACGAGCAAACTCTCAAACAAGAAGCCACAATAATTATCCTTTTTATTACCTTTTCTCTTTTTGACCGACGATAGGGTAATTTCCCCACAGTCATATTAGTTTCTACCACGTTGAAGTTGCCTCTACATGGTTAACATGGTCTCGACACTGGCTACGACACATAACTCCAAAACTAGAATGACCACTCCTTGCCTGAGCCTTCAATATGATGGTAGCCTTAACAGAACTACTCTATTGTGCGACTATGTCATGAAATCGAGTCTGTTCACCCTCTCATACTGCTTGGCTGTGTGATAATTTTCCAAAACCAATTAGGTCCCACCTTTTTGGCCGTGTGACAATGTTCTGAAATCAAAAGGTGGTCTCTTCTTTTTGGAACCCTTGTGGCAGACTTCTTGAGAGTAAGCTCTTCTTTTTAGGAAATGCGTAATGGGAATATCATTCTTAACTCAGAACCAATATTGTTCCAAGTTCAACTCGAAGGAGGGGCATCTGTAGATATGTCATTTTCATAATTCCTAGAGTTCATATAGGATAGGAACTTTTGAGGCATTTTCGATCACATGGTTAAGGATCTATAACATATTTTCTAGACTTTTCATGATTTCTCTAAAAACATTTTTGATTTTACTTAATTCAAGGTCATTAGTTGTGGTAGAGCCAACACACTTGGACTAGTAGCAGGTTTGAGCCCCTTGAACAATTTTGATATGAGTCATTAGCTATGGTAGAATTGACGCTCTTACCTTAGTCAAATTGGTGGTAGATTTAAGTATTTTAGTCGTAAAGAAGATGTTTTTTATGATTTCGTGGAATTTCTAAAGTATTTTTGGATTTTTAATGTATGTCCGTGGAATAAGATAAAAGACAAGGTGGTTAACTACAACAAACAAGATATTGCCAATGTGACAAGCGACAGGACCAGTTACCACTTTAGATTGCAACATACCACATTACCTATCGTAGCGACAACGAGATGTCTTGGTGCCACCTCATCAGCCAATGAGCATCCTAGATATTTCTCTCTCCATGTAATTTGTCGTCTTGAGCTTTAATATTACATATGAGATATTTATAAATATTATCATGATTTTTCACATAATTATTATAATTTCTATTATTTTTTAACACTCTAATAACTATGCATATCGTATAAATCATTATAAATATCAATTAATTCTAGAAAGTTACTGAAATTTGGATGACTTGATAATTAAGATTACTTATCTTTATTTTACCAAAACCCAGATTTTTATGATAAGTTATTACATTTTTAATGTTATAACTATATTTAATTGAAGATAATGCTAAAAAATAAAGATAAATCCAAAATATTTAGATGATTGCCAATTCATGTTTAATCTAATATATCTTTGATTTTAACTGATATTCTCGTAATTTTAGAGATTCAAAGTTTCCACATTTGATTTACTTAACTTTTAAAGTTTAAATTAAATTTGGATTTTATTTGAAATTTTTTTATCACAAAGACAATTTTAAATCATTGATTTGGTCGTTAATGGTTAATAGATTCATAAGAATATAATTTGGGATCTGGGATCTTAATTTTTGAAATTTTTCCTTTTTAGTTTCTCAATGGCTATTTAAGCAACGACTAACTAACGTAGCAAATTTCGTTGCTATTTAGCTATTAATTCACTGCGTGCGACAAAATCAGAATCTACAGTCTTGTCACCTATACTAGTGGCAGCGCAAAGATTCTTTCACCAGTTGTATTAGTGATGAGATCTAAAAGGGATATTTTTCCATATTTAACGAGTTTAAATTTGGCCCTTGATCTCTCACTCGTCATTGATAAGATCTAGTGCCCTCAAACTTTATAAATAGATCCCCTAGGTCAAGAGTTTGAGGGGAGGCACATTCAAAACCCTAAGAAGCTAACTAGAAACCCTAGAGAGAGGTCCTATGAGAGAAGGACTGTTAGAGAAAGCTATAGCTCCTCCTCCACTTTGTCCAAGTCCCTAGTAAAAATATAGATCCACTCTTTCTAAAGCCATAGCGCACCTTCGAAGCTCCGTCCATCGGCCTCCACTTCCTCCACTCCATGCCAAGTGAGGGTGAAAGGGAGTATTTTATTTTCAATATTCTTTTTTTTTACATAAATCATTGCATTCATTAATATAGTCCATGGCATATGCATGCGAAGACAACCCTCAATTAGTATTAGATTCATTTGTTTATATGATTTGCTATTCTTCTAATATTGCTTACTACACATAGAACTAATCCAGATTTGTTTGTCTTGCTTATTTTGAAGGGAAAGAAGATTATAAAGCACAAGGACGCTGCTGGAAAGCATCCTACCGTCGACCTAGTTAACCGAAAACCCACATCCAACACAACCACCATCCCCTATAGGCATCTTGTGAATGGGCTTCAGTGAAGGGCAAGTGGCGATCACAAAAAAAGGCGTCAATGTGAGTGGATATGATGACAACTCTCCTTCAACACACCCCAAAATCCATCCACAGCAACACTCAATAGGACGATACGCCATTGCCCAACAAGCAACAAATCCTTTGAAAACCATGCCTTTTAAAATCATTTCTTTTCTTTCTTTTCAAAGCCATATGCATGCTTTCCAAAACCTTTATGCATACTTGAAATGACTACATCTGCTAAATCAAGTCCACAACCACACAAAGGTGTCACACCAAACATCGAGCCTCTACTCAGTCTGCATAGAAAATCATACCATGAAAATCGACACAGAACCATATTTCCAAAAACCACATTGCCACTCATGATGCAAGAAAAAAAATGCCATTCATAGGCATAGGCAAAACAACAAGCACTGGTGTAGACACCCCATATGTTTGCAATGGGACCATAAATCCTAAAACTAACCAAAATCAAATTCAAAATATAAAACAAATCAAAACCCTAAATCAAACCCTAAAACTAGCCTAAAACCCTAAACCCTAGCACTAAACCCTAAAACTACCTCAAAACCCTAAAATAATCTCAAAGTCCTAAAATCCTCTTAAATCAAATTCAAAACCCTAACCCTAGCACTAAACCCTAAAACTAACTCAAAATCCTAAAGTTAGCTCAAAATCTTAAAATCCACTCAAATCAAATTCACAATCCAAAGCCAATCCAAAATCCTAGTTCAAAACCCTAAAACCCTAAAGGCAACCTAAATCAAATCCAAAATCTAAAACTAATCAAAACCCTAATTAAAACCATAAGTCAAATCCTAAACCCTAATTTCAAACCCGAACAACCTATAACCAATTCCCACTTTCACCATAACAACCTATAACAACCTCTAACCACCTAAACAAACTTAACCAATTCTCACCTTCACCATAACAACCTATAACAACCTCTAACCACCTAAACAAACCCTAACCACTTCCCATTTCATCATAACAACCTATAACAACTTGTAACAACCTCCAACATACTCTAACTAACCATAACCAACTACTCTTACAACCCTAGACATTTGCAAGCCTATAAATACCCCCCATTTGCAAGAGAAAAAAAGAGGGGGAGTAAAGGAGAGAAAAATCTTGGAAAAATCAAAAAGGAGAGCCACCAAGCTATTTTCTCACAACCAAAGCAACCAGAAAGGTCTAGGAGCAAAGAGGAAGCTCGGGGAGGAGAAAAATCCCAGTTTCAGGCCACCTCTGGCGAGCTCTGGCGATCTTCGGCGGCCCTCACCACTGACCATAATTTTCTTCCAAAATAGTTTCTTGGGTCTCCCTCTTCCTTCCCTTAGCAGTTCCAATAGAGTTAGAGGCTTTCCCTGGCCGGAATCAAAGCTCCAAGGGTCAACAGAGTCGTTATCCAATGACCTAGGTGGGGGCACGAATCCAGTGATCGATTCGTGCCCCAAATTGCTTGATCCTCTCCCCTTGGTCTTCCTCTTGCTTCTCCGATCCTTGGCGTGCCATTTCAAGCCCTCGCCGAGCCTCTAGGAGCTACTCGTCGGTATCACGCACTGTCGCCGAGGAAGACGACTGGCAACAAAGTTTGATCGGGTACCTCCAGCTCCGCCGCGTCACTCCAGACATCCAGGAACCTTCCACGACATGCCTCTAGCGCTTTAGAGCAATCAAGACCTTGCTTCGTGCCCTAGATCGCCCCTGTAACCAAGCTCGTCGGAGAAGAAAACGTCGATGGCAAGCAGGATAGAAGTTTGAGGGAGTGACGACAATTGTGCCTCCGGATTGAAGGAAACACTCTCCTCAGCATTCCCAAGCTACCTGGACCCCTAGATTGTCGTGCAGCACCCTTTGGAGCCACCTTCTTCCATGACACCGTCGCCGGAGTTGCGTCGACGGTGAGGGAGGTGGGAGGCCAACTCCAGCCATCGAGCATCGGATCCAAACCATTGGATCTCCTCCCCTCCTTCTCCTCCCCGGAAGAGCATACCAGGCGGTCATCGACGACGGAGTTTTGTCGCCGACGGTTGTCGTTTCTTTTTCTTTAAAAAAATAAAAAATAAAGTTTTATTTTGAATTATTTTCTAATACTTTTCTTTTCTTACATATAGGTTCGTTTTTCTTACATTTAGGCCCCTGCATAGAATTTTTAATCATTTTAATAATGTTTGCTTTGAAATATTGCAGTGTGACCCCTGTACTTTCTTATTAATGTTTTCCAAGCTTGAATTTGAAATAAACCCTTAGAACTACTTTTTATACCTTTTAAGTCCAATATTTTGCATAATAAACCCAGAGCTTCATTAAAATAGTTTTGAATGCATATTTTTCTGTCTAAATTGCACATTAAACCCTGGGTATTTAAATATATATTGAGATGTGCTCAAAATTTGCATTTTAGCCCCTAAATTTCACTGATTTCTCACTGAATACATGTTTTCTAGGGAGGAATTACACAACAGTCCCTGAACTTCCTAGATTTCAAACTTATGACCATTTTCTTTCATATTAAACCCTGAATTTCTTCAGAATTGCATTAAACACATGTTGTACTGGCAAATTGCATATTGAACCCTATGGATCTTGAATTGGACCAAAAATGCACAATTTTGCACATTTAACCTTAGATTTCTTCAAAGTTACACAAAGTGTGTTTTGCTATGTATTTTTGATGATTTAGCCTTAGAATTTCAATTTTCTCTCAGAACATGTGAATTTTGCACAAAAGCCCATGGAATTTGCACTTTTCACTCACACATGCATTTTGTACATTCTATTCTCCTTTTCATGCATATTTTCTCATGTCTTCTTTCTTACATTATGCACACCCTTCTGACTTGTTTCAAACTCAATTTCACATTGTTTCTCAGATTTCTTCAGACTTTTACGATTTTGATTTGATTAGGCTTTCCATCGCCCGAGGGCGTACATTAATAGGCTTGGTAATGCCGACATTTACCCGAAAGAGGATTATTTTCCCTAATTTGATTTTCTTGGATTTCTTCAAGTTTTCGCTGATTTACATGATGCTTTCCTAGTATTCCCAATTTTCATGATTTTCCTCATCACCCACAGGCGTACAGTAAAGTGGCATTTGCAATGCCTACATTGTCCCTTAGATTTTCATTTTTTCTTTTGTTCATTTCTTCTCTTTGATTTGGCATGTTTTCACAGTCATCTCAAGCATGTGCATTTAGAATAGACAAGCATACACACAATAGACCATTAGCAAGCAGGAAACCTAGAAAGATTGATTTCTTCAGACGCATAAGGGTGCCTAACTCCTTCCCCATGCGTAACAAGAATCCTTACCCTTTCTCTAGCCTGCAATGGTCGAGTGTTGCATCCATTAGGCACAGAGCATGCATATGTTTTCTTCGCTTGGGTTTCTTTTGGTTTTTTTCCTTTGTATTTGGTTTTCCTCGTCTTTCCATTAAAAGACTAAGTGACGACTCCTTTCCTTATCTTTCCTTGGTATTTCCGAGCCTAGTATTCTTCTCCAGATTCACCATCTTCGCCGTGACCGTATCGGGACTCCTCATGTGCTTCCACGCACAGTAGGAGAGCCTTGTAGGGTTCCACTAGCATGGTCACAACTGGCCATAAGCAGTCACCGGAGGCTCTCACTCAGGTTCCTATTGCACTGCCATGGACAGCCGTAGTCTGCCCGTCCTGACCAATAAGCCTCCACAACAAGTCTTGTTGCTCGATGCCAAGCAATCGACTTCAATCATAAGTAGTTTACTAAAGCGCGACCAATGGTGTCTACATTACCATGGTAAACCAACCCACACTGGAGTTCAATCGCCTCACTCACACAGGCCTCATAGGACCACACAGGTCACAACACGAGCGGGATGCGTCCTTACGATGCCCCTATGTGCCCGGACACTTGAGAAATCCCACCCCAGGCCCAGTCAGCACTGGGTAAAGAGGGTGATCTGGTCTCTTTCATTTGGGACCTATAGTACCTCAAAAAGCCATGATCTTTCTCACTCGAGCCCTACAATAGTCACAGTCTTGGTACCCATACCAACTAAGGTATCACATCCAACTACATAGAGGTCTCATATCCACTAGGTCGGCAGCCATGATACCATTATGCATAGCCAGTACCCTAGGTCTTCAGTACCTGGAACAAGCAGAGTATCATACCTCCAAGTTCAATAGGCACCTCGACCAACGAACCTCAACCTTGGCCTCATGGACTATAATTAAGGAGTCTCATGCCTTAAAAATCCGACAAACACTTACCTCAACCTCTTGCTCTCAAGACCTCAACCTAGGTGATGTGTCCGACCACCTAGGAATGCAGCCAACGTCCCCTGGTCTTGTCAACACGACCCTTCAGTCTGTTGGTCCACCATAAATAGAAACCATAGAAAACTCTTTTCAAAACCTTTGCAAAACTATGCATTTCCTTTCCAAAATTCTTTTGAAAAATCAATTCAAAAACATTTCAAATCATTTCTCAAATTGCCATGAAACATCGTACCGAATACTGCACGAAAAACTACCGCATAATCCACAAACTCTAAAAAAATTTTCCTTCTCAAATCTTTTGGAAAACCACTTTTCAAAGCATTTCTGTCATTTTTAAAATCATTTGGAAACAATTTGAAACTCACAAAAACCATCAAAAACAGCAACATTACCTTCTAGGTATAAAACCTACCTAGAAGGACAACACTAAAACCAAACAATCATCTAGAAGTCCCTTTTGACTTACAAGACTAGACACTAATACAACCTATACCTAAATAGTGCCATTGAATACCTAATCTAATGCACATTAACAAGACTAGTCCAATGTCATATCCTAGGGCCAAACATTAATCCTAAGGTCCATCAAAGTCATTACGAAGAAAGGCCTAGTATTTCTAGGTCATATAGTCTTTTACGCTAGGTTATAACTTAGTGGAGTCTTGTTAAGGTATTTTAGGTAGCCCTGACTCATCTCTAATGATTTTCCATATTATTATATTGCCATGATTGCCTACAAGGTTCTTACAATACTAAACATATCAAAACTCACTAAAAACAAGTCCTTAAGGCCTTAAATGTGATTTACATAAAACCTAAAGGCTTGAAAGTAATGACATCTAAAAGTTAAGGAGCTGAAAAGTTATTTCAGCAAAGTTTAGGGACCTAACAATAAATTTTCCTAAACTCAAAGACTAAAAATTAATTAAATATAAAATCTAGGGACTAAAATGCAAATTTCACATAAAATAAAGGACCAAAATGCAAATCTTATAAACATGAGGGATTAAAATGTAATGTACTCAAAAGTTACTATGCATGACCACGGATCGATAGCATGTATGTATCGATAGCCTACGAGCGTGTACGCACGACCACGGATCCCACACTCAGTAATCCCACGTCTCACCTTTGAAACCATGCAATAAACACCACCCAAGCCACTACCCTATGCAAGCTAGATTACGAATACAGAATCACGACTGGACAACCACTTATTGCTCAAGTAGCTCTTGCTACAGGGAAACAACACCTGAGCATACCAACAAACTTTACAGCTTCGAAATAGATCCTCAAGGCCTCCACAAGGGTCCACATGATATCTCGAACTCAAGATACCTAGATACGACATCTAAAACTCGATTGCAAAGTCAAATCCACAAAATGCGACTTAAATTCTGAGTTCAAAATATTGAAATTCCTGTGCACCCAATTTGCACTAGTTGTTGGCTTTATTAGTCTTATCTTAATTTTGATGATAACAAAAGACTAATGTGCTTTATGAGAATATTTCATAGTTCATATTTGCAAAGAAGATCAATGATGGACTCAGAAGAATAAAACTTAATGGGAAGCTATCAGAAGAAAAAAATCCATGTGGTATAAAGAAGAATTCAAGATGAACGAAAAGAAGAAGAAACGTTAAATAATCTTTGTAATTATTATGATGTAATTTTTGTATTTTTATGTATTCCTAGGAACTTGTAATTGTCTTCAAAATACCCACATAGAGCCATAGGAAAATTGCCCACCATTCATTGAAAACATTCATTATAGGGCTAACAGAGCATTTTCGACATATCGAATTTCCTCGGTATACCAAAATATGTGCAGATTAGAAAAACTAGTACAATACCCAAAACGACATACCAAAATTCACCTGCATACCGAATCAGAGATTTTCGGCATACCGAATTATTTTCGGTATACCGATGTGTCCGTCCGTTGTAGATTTCGATTGACCGTTTTGTTTTCGACATACCGAATCAGTAGTCATTAGTGAACGTTAGAGAGGCGTTAGACACATTTTTATACCCATATTTTCCTATAAATAGGCCCCCATTCTTCACCTATTGAGAACCAATACTTCCTACACTTACCATAGAGCTTCAAGCAACGTTATTTCCAAGCATTTCACTCCTACTTTGTTAGAAAAACTACCAAGGCAAGAGAGCTCCATTTCCATCTATCAACTTAGCCAAATTGAGTTTGGGAGAATGTAGAAAAAGAATTGTAAATTGCAAGTGTAAAAGTTCTTCTCTGGATTGTGAGAAGGAAGCTGTGGTTTTTGCAGAGTTTTGCGAAGATTCATCAAGGGTGTATGGCACGATCTTGGCCTGGAACAAGATCATGTTTAAGGTAACTCTCGAGGGGTTTTCTCGAGGAGTGGACTAAGCCATGGAGGCTGAACCACTATACCTCATTGTGTCATATTCATTGTCTCTCATCTCCTTTCTTTGTATGCTTTATTTTAATATTCAAATCCTTGTTGTATTCCATTTACTGGTTATTTCCTTAAAATAGTAAAACAAGTATTTAATTTACATAATATTCATTAAATCACTATTCACCCTCCTCTAATGAAGCTTAAGAATCCTAACAATTGGTATCAGAGCCTTGTTAATCTAGGATAATGATTTAACCATCTTCTAGATAATGGCTTCTTGTTCATATAATTCCAACATTGTAGAAGGACAAAATATATATAAGCGACCATTTTTTGACGGAAATAATTACAATTCTTGGAAATGTAGAATGCAAATCTATCTTAAATCTATTAATCTTGATTGTGGGACATTGTTATAAATGGATATACACTTAATACAAAGAACTCTAAGGAATGAAATGAAAAGGAGAAAAATTTAGCAACATTAGATGCTAAAGGGTTAAATACTCTATTTTGTGCTATTAGTCAAGATCAATTTAATAGAATTTCAAATTGTAATACATCTCATGAGGCTTGGCATATTTTAGAAGTCACCTAAGAAGGAACAAATCAAGTAAAAGAAGCAAAAATAAATATGCTTGTACATAAATATGAAATGTTTAAAATGCAACCAAATGAATCTATTAGTGATATGTTTACTAGATTTAGTGAGATAACTAATAATTTGCAATCCCTTGAAAAATGTTATTCTCAAAGTGAATTATTTAGAAAGATTCTAAGATCTCTAACTCTGGATTGGCAAAAGAAAACCATAGCCATAGAAGAAGCTAAGGACTTATCCTCATATTCCCTCGAAGATCTTATAGGAAATCTTACTTTATATGAAGTTCAATTGAAAGAAAAAGAATTAGACAATATTCCAGAAAAGAAAAGAATTGTACTTAATGTCTTTATTGAATCGGATGATTTGGGTGAGGAAGATCTTGCTCTTATGATTCATAAGTTTAAGAATTTTTTAAAGAAAAAAGGAACTCAAAAGAAGAACAAAAATAATAAAAGTAAAATTAAGAAAAAGAAAGCTTTTCCAAGTCACTTGGGATGATAGTGATACTCACTCATGTTTTATGGCAATGTCTAGTAGTGCATTATCTATTGATAATACAGAAGATTTTTTTATAGATGAATTACTTGTTGCATTCAATGAACTTTATACAAAACATAAATCCTTGAATGCTAAATACAAAAGCTTAAATAAAAGTTTCAATAATGAAAAACTTGAAAAGAAAATGATTTCAAATGAAATGAAGAATTAAGAAATAAGAACAAAGCTCTTGTGAAAGAAAATGATGTCTTGAAAAATGAATTGAATATCATGAAAGGAAAAATTAATAATTTGGAAAATAACATTGCATCATTGAAAAACAAAAGTGAAAGCTTTCTTAATGATATGAGTAAGCTTACAATTAGTAAGAAGAACTTTGATGCAAGAAAATTTAAATATGGAAATATGAATAAAAATGGCATTCCATATGAAAATGAATTTATTAGAATTAAAAATGATGAAAAGCATGAATTTGTCATTAAGAAAGGAAAATGGATTCCTAAAAAGAATTATGATATGATTCCTAAAAATAATTTTGCACCTAAAATAAAATGGGTACCAAAGTTACTACTCAATGGTTGAACTTAATTTCTCCAAAGTGTCATGGGACCATAATAAATTGACAAATATTCTTAATCCCAATGAAAAAGGATATTTTATGTTGTTATGTAAATCTCTATTGAATATTGATTGATAAATAAAATCATTTAATGATTTTTAAAATGTATTCTGAAATATTCCGTAATTTAGTATATTCATTGACAACTAGTATAACGACGTCTCTCAAAATTCAAAGACTAGTAAATGAAAACTATGCTCTTCTAAGCTATTTCACCCCATCGAGGTTCAGAATGACACCCAAATCATGACTTTCCCCAAGTAGAACTCCGACATTCCATGATTGGGAGTCCCTTTGGGACACAAAATCCCCAACCGCAAGCCCACAATAATGTCTCCCATAGTCATAAAGCATCCTAAGCTTCTCTGGTAGACACACCAAAATACAATGGCAACCAGGTGCAATTGGCTCTCACTAGCATTTGCTGTGCCACTCTAATGCATAACCTAGTCAAAACTACCCCAAAGGAGAACATCGGAGAAAGAATCCCCATAGATCGAACAACACTATGCTGTTCGACCCACCCACAAACAAAAAATAAACAAGAAACAAACTAGGTATCCCAACAGGACACCCAAGCAGCAAACAAACCAAGCATCCCTAATAGGATACCCTAGAAGAAAAAAAAAACTAGAGAAAAGTCTCCAACACTCGAATGTCAATGAGCCACCTGAACCACAACGATGCAAAAGCAAATTGGGCATCCGAACAAGGTGTCCTAAATAGCACACAACAAACAACACACATTTAGGAGCCCACCAAAGTTTCCTAGAAGCAAACAATCAAATAACCAAACATAAACAAACAATTAGGGACCCTCTGAAGTCACCCAAAAACAATGACACATATCTAGCGACTCACAAAGTCTCCTAGAACAACAACCAAACCACCAAACAAACAATGAACATCTGGGGATTCACTAGGTCACCCAAAATCAAAAACAAGAGGATGGAACTCTAGGCATCCTCCATACTAACACAAAAGCAAACAATCTCAAACAATGTCACAAAATGACAAAAAGACAACAAACATCACACATCTGGGAAGCCTCTCGCTTTCCTCCGATGCAACAATAGGAGGATGGAGCTGCAAACATTCTCCCCACAAGCAACAACGACAAAAGCAACCAAACAAAGCAAAGGATCACCAATAGACAAAATATCAACAATCAACAAATAGCAACAACAACAAATTACAAGTAATAACAAATAACCAAAGACAGACACAACAAACAACGAACAATAAATAACAAGGATCATGGAGGGCTACCCAAAGAGCAAACAACTACCACACCTCTCCCTCCATGACAAAACGCCAAAAACAATCTCAACATGAGTAGTGGCATGGAGAACATGACCTTTGGTTTGCAAATCATGGGGTGCCTAACCCCCTTAAAGAAATAAGGAACCTCCTCTACAAATGCCCTGCCTCCCAACAGTTCCATGTACGTCAAATAGACCAACACACACAACAGACGTGCACAGTTCTAGGCGACAAAACTCATCTAACTCCAACCCTACATCCTAGCATTGAGTCTTGCCCATGAAACCACTACCAACATTCCCATAGCAACCTGGTGCTTATCCACGCAAAACTAGTGGACAACATCAAAAACCATGCCCTATGGAGTTAAAGAGCTTAAACAAACCACTCCTTGCAAGCAAACACAGCTCTACTCTCCATTAAATAATAAAAATACGGTGTAGGTATGCTAACTACGGAGCCACTAACCAGACATCCCTAGGCTAGTGCTCCTTGGTAACCAATGCTCTGATATCATTTTGTAACAACCCTTAAGTTGCTACTATAGACACCTTGATTTTGTAAGTACTTTTCAACAGTCCCTGGAAAGGTGTGATGCAGTAGTGATGTGCTAGGGTTGTAGCATGCTGATTCACTTTCTCCAAAAAACCCATCAAACATCCTAAAACCACCTAAACCTTAAGATCCTCATTTACCACAATCCACAACTTCCATATGGTCCTAATGGATTGAGGAGCAGGCCTAGAATCTGGCAGTCTGGCCCATCATTGGGTCAGGCGTGATTTTAGCATGCGACTGTAGGGTGAGTCTTGCTAGTAGATACTCAGCACGTGTATTTTCAGTAGAGGAAAACGACAAGAAGAGCTAGCGATCTACCCTGTTTTAGACTAAATCAGCTGTTAAGTTTCAGTGCGCAGTTCACCCTAGGGTCCACTAAATTCTCCACCATTATTGGACTACATGGATTTGAGAGTGCTCCCAAATCCTCAAGGACTATCACACCCCTATTTCTACACTTAATTGCCAATCCAATCCATTGAAAATTCATCTCTACCATTGAGCTCAAGTTGGTTATTCATTGTCGACCGTTGTCAAGCTTCCCTTCCTATATAAAAGACCTCCACATCTAGCGAGAGAGCTTGCTAGTTTTTTGCTCTGGTTATTGCTCTAACTTCCTAGACTCGCCCTCAACCTAGAGCACTTCAGCATGCTCACACCCTTTGGCTGGAATTCCCCAACCTATTGTAACTATAACCATGCCAGCGAACACTCGTGCGAAGCGTAAAAGTCTGTAAGCACGAGAACTAGTAGAGTCACGACAAAAACTCCTGGCAAAAGGCTGAAAGGGTGCAAAAAGAGAGTCGCTACCTAATCTACTTAATTGGAGACAAGGAAAGCCATATCAAATGCAAATGCAATGCTCTATGCCTAAGGGATGTGACACTTTGATCATTGCATGCCAGAGAATGGACAAGGATTCCTGTTACGTGTGGGGAAGGTGTTAAGCACCCCACACACCTGAAATTTCGGTCTTTCTGGACTTATCGCTTGCATGGTGTGGCTTATGCATGTATGCTTGTCTATGTCTATAATGCATGCTCATTTGTGCCTAAAATGCATGCTCAATGCTTTGTCGAATGCGTGCTCAATGATATGCCAGATGCGAATGGGTGGAAACCCATGCAACCTAATGCTCAGTAATGCTATATTAGTTCTTGACCAGTATACAATGGCACCAGTACGATCTGCTAGGGACATAGGCATGGCGATCATGTTCGGCCAAAAGAACATCAAATAGCATGCATCATAGCTCTATATGTATGCAAATAAAATGCTAATGCATGCTTATATGTTATGCTAAATGATATGCAAATGCCTTGAACACAACCTATAGTTCAGCCTCACTACCATGACTTTGAACCGTACATTGGCACAAGGAAATCACACTGGCATAGCCCAAAAGGGCGACCGATTCATAAGAGTTCAAGTAGTAAACATCACCGCTTTACTAAGTGCAAAATATGTGCTATCTAACGTGTATGATGATGAAACTATGAAAATATGGTCATGGTATATCCAGGAACAAACACCCAAAAAACCAAAGCTAAATGCAACTAGGAGAGTATACAAACTAGGGTGCGAAAACAACTATTTGCACATTGAAACCAAGTTGGTGCGCTAGGATGGTGTGCCAACTTGGTGCGCCCACATGGTGCTCCAGGTAGGTGCACCTACTAAGTGTGCCAGTGTGTAACAACTTGGTGTGCCAGTGTAGTGTGACAACTTGGTGAGTCTATATGGTACGCCCTAGGTGCTTTGTTTCATATAGCAAGCTTGCTCGCCGGAATGGCGGAATTCCAACGATCGACCCATGCAACGGAGAACCTAGGAAGCATGAATGGATGTAGGTGAGTGTTCCTAATGTTAAATTATGGTCCTAGGATGCATGGGTGCTCCTACCCACCAACCTCCCTTGCCATTGGGTTCACTAGCGACCCATGGTAGGAAACATGGACTGAGGGCACGATGGAGGCTCGCTGACATTTCTGGTAGATGGGGGAGCTAGTGGAGTGGTGAGGATGCTACGTGGAGGCTATGGGTGCAAAGAAAGTTCTTCCCTGGCATTCTCCAAGGTTCACTAGAGATGGTGGTCAGAAAAGGGTGCAAGTAAATGAAAATAAACATGCACAATCCAAGAAAATGTAGAAAACATGAATTGAAACATGGTGAAGCTATGGAAATGCAAAGGAAAACATGGCATAGGCATTGAGCATGGTAGAGAACATACTTGTGGATATGGTGGGTTGTCCCTCCAGCAAGTGGCTCGCAATGGGCTGGCAATGCTTGGCGGTGATGAAGGCGAATGGTGGAGGGTTGCAGGGATGCTATGATAGCTTGGGTGTGGTCGGAATGTGGTTTTAGATGGCCAGATTAGGGTTGTCTTGGTGGCAAGGAAGGCTACACTAGAGAGGAAAAGAGGTGCGTCAAGGTGGGGGAAAAAATGGCTGGAGCTAGATAACTGAGTTGGTAGCTGTTGTGGGAGGCTAATAAGGCTAGTAGACCAAATGTCAGGGATCTCAAGCGTCGCGAAGGTCAACCGTCGTGGAGGTGTAATGGGCTACGCAACTACTAGGCTCACTAAAACAGGGGTGGTGCACCACCTAGGTGCGTCATGATGGTGTGCCTAGGTGGTGTGCCCAAATGGTGTGCCTAGCTCAATTCTGGAATTGAGTTCTTGGATTACGGGCTTGGTTTAGTGGATTGGCTATGGCTGAGGGTTGGCTTGGAAGGTGAAGTGGGCTTTGGTATTAGGATGTGCCTTGTTGCCATTGGAGCAAACTTTGCAAAAGAAATCTATTTGAGAGTGGCTGCCAAATTGGGGTATCTATAACTACATAAGCATGAGGATGCCGCTTGATGACATCCTATTGTCGATCCAATGAACTGAGAACATGCATCAACAAATCAACCCCAACCCTTGTGAGGCATCTTGTCATCTAGTAAAGGCAAATCAACAAGTGGCGATCACAAAATATGACAATGTGAGTGGACACGACGACAATCTTCATCAACTCCCCACAAAGTCACATCCACACTACCAATTATTAGCATGGTTTCCTTAATAAAAAGTTTGACCTAGTCACTTGAGTGTACGAGACTAAGGGCATGAAAGCCAATATTGACAAGATGAAGTCGTTATATCGAACCATGAAAGTTGAGTCGCTACTGATGGAGATTGGACAATGAGCAAAACACATTGTTCTTCTCAAGTAAATTTCCATAATAATATAGGCTAGTGGCATCTCTTAAAAATATGTAAATAAAATATCCTCTTCTTCCATGTAATAAAAAATATCAACTTAATGAGAAGGAAATCTTACATCATAAGCTTGGGAAATTGAGATTGAAATGAGAGGAATCTTATCCTCTCTTATTGTTTAGCCAGAGAGGATGGCACTAAATTTTAACATCCTTGGAATGCACTACTATAGACACCTCGATTTTGCAAGTACTTGTTAGCAGATCACTCCAGAAAGGTGTGTTGCAGTAGCAGTGTGCTATGGTCGTGGTGTGCTCATTCGCTCTCCCCCAAAGCCTATCAAACATCCCAATACCATCCAAACCTCACAATCCTTAATTAACACAATCTACAACCCTATATGGTTCTGAAAGATTGAGGAGTAGGCCCAAATTCTGGCAGACCGGCCCATCACTAGGTTAACGCAATTTCAACATGCCACTGCTAGGCGAGTTTTGCTAGAGAATACTCTAATCATATATTGCCAACATGAGTAAATGGCATGATAAGCTGGTGAACTGCCTAGTTTTAGATCAATTTGGTTGGTAGGTTTCAGTGGACATTTCACATAATGGTCCACTGAATTCTCCACTATTATTGGACCACACGGATCTAAGCATGCTCTGCTATCCTAGAGAACCATCACACCCCTATTCTAACACCTAATTGCCAATCCAATCCCTTGATATCAATCCTTGCCTTCAAACTTATATGTGTTATACATCAACAACCGTTGTTGAGCTCTCCTTCCTATATAATGACCTCCATGTTCAACAAGAAAGGACTCTGGACTCTTTCTCTCTCGAGAATTCTTGAGCTCTCTCATCTCTAGTCCTCAAGCTCTCAAACACCATGGACTCGCTCGTCATCTTTGAGCTTAGGTCTCATGTCCAACTCTTCCTCACCATTGCTCCTGACCTCCCTGAGTCCTAACCCAATCGTGCCTAACACCAGCCACCACTACATCCATCCTATGAGAGCAACCTGAACATCCCCCATCCGAGCATCACCTTCCACTCACATATTAGAGTGCATGTGAGCTTTCACTTCAACTAGAGCACTATCCAGCCACCATCGACTGCATCACAGTCCTAAAAGGAGTTACATCAAGCCTCGCTAGAGCAATTCACATCTGATTCCTACAAGTAAGCTCCTTGTTCATTCAAGTAGTTCATTTCTTGTTTAAATACATTGCTTGCACATCTCTATTTTGGGTTCTTGTCGTTTTTCGCCAAAATTTTGTTTTTCTGACCATTGCATTGCATGCATCCATGACGATGCTTGTGGCTTCAGGTGAGGCCATCCACCATTGAATCCAAACCTTGCATGTTGCCACATCTTCCTCATCCACCCATCGTGATGAAGATTTGATGCTCATTGGCTCTCAATTCGGTCAATCGTCTCCTCCATGACTGGTGAGCATTGAGTCCACTGAGCCTGGCACTGATGAGTCATGGTTTGTTTTCAACAATCTGCATTGCATCATTATGGCATTTTCTAGTCGTTTCTCCAACTCTATCGCTTCACCAGCCTTAAATGATGCTCACTAGCCCCTTTTATGGCCGGAGAACCCATTATGGGTCAACCAAATGTGAGTGAGGTGGGTGTAACAATCTAGAGTACCTCATCAAGTTTTGATTGGCCCCTTCTGTTCTTGATATTATGCATGAACTTTGCCAACGTTCACTTGATTTTTATTGTTATTTTATTACAACAGATTTAGCAATTAAGTTTTTGTCTATAAACTATAAAATTGTCAAGCACAACTTCAATGCGAATCGATTCAGCATGATTGCCCAGTGGGACGATGCCACATGCTCATCCTGCGTAAATAGACAACATGGAAATCTATGTTTAGATAGTGTAGCAAAGCATCCTTTGATCTTTCTATTTATTTCTTCTCCAGATTTCTCGCTTCTAATTTGACTCCTTTGCATGGTTTCCTATATCATGGCATGGCATCTTGCATATAGCCAAAGGGCATACATTATTTGGTACTCATTGCCCACATTAGCCACATTTGCTACTAGACTTAGCCAAGAAAGATCGATTCCTGGGTGTACGGGGGTGCCAAACAGCTTCCCTTCGTGTAATAGGAGTCCTTGCCCTTTCATTGGTATGCGATGACCAAAATGTCGCATCCATTTGGCATAGATTCCCACATTTGCATGTTTCATATCGTTTCATCATGTTTATTCTTGTTTCGGCTTTCCTCGTCTTTTGATTTCAATAGAGTAGCTGTTGACTCCATTTTATTTCCTTATCATCAGTTTTCACTTTATTTTGAGTGTTTTCGAGTAGAGCTTTCTTCTTTGGATTCACCTCTTTGCCATGACCTTATCGGTTCACGAGTCTGGTCTTTCATACTCAACCTGTGAGTGAACTCCGTCAACATGGTCATAGGAATTGGCAACTTTGCTGGGGATATCCAACTCTAACTTTCATTTTGGCTTTCCACTTGCTCTGACTTTTTGCTTACTTGCATGCCTTACTTAGCATTGCTTGATATTTCTAGCATAACTTTGTCTTATTCTTATATGATGCAATGATATGTGCCTTATGCTTGGTGGGTGTTTTTTTCTTTCACACACTTGCCTATGCCATGATACTTGCCTTTTGATGTGATGAATGATTTTGCTTTCACTATCATGTCAACATAGCACATGCACATGCCATGATCATGCCTTTTGCTTGTTGTATTCCTACTTGCGTGTTTCGATATTTGTTTCCCTTTTTTTTGGACTTTACCATGCCTAGGAGAGTAGAGATATGATTTCCTCCTCTCTTGGCTTAATGTAAAAAATACAAATATAGAAAACCAACAATAAGGCCTAACTAGTGACAAATCCACACTTCTCCTTCTAGTCTAATAACACCCAAGTAAAAAACACAAAGCATCCTGGCATGATTGATCATATAGGTGCATGCATCTTCTCTTGTTCAAAGTCCACATATTCAGTCTGAGAAAGACAATTCTACTTACCTATTCTTTGGCTTCGGTGTGGGATGTGTTGTCAGTTTGTCCCCACTTTTTTGGGGTTGTGTCGGTGTTAGTAGAGGGTATAGTTCCTTGCTATTGTAGGAGTCGAGGCCACCAACACACCACATGTTCATTGCCTGTGCTTTGGCTAGGATCTAGAGTGAGGATCTTTTCTTTTTACCTTGAGTCAGAGACCTGTGCACCTATGAGAGAGTTTGGAGTAGTTAACCTACTAGGACACACTTAGCTGGTGAGAGAGCACATTCTAGTCACATTCATATGTATGTGTGCCATTCATGCTATCATAATAACATTTGCATTATGTTCTTTCCCTTCTTTCCTTTTGGTTCTAACTCTCGTTGCTGCCTTCGTTACGGGTTAGTGCATGAGTTCCTTAGCAAGAGCCTTTGTGATCCTTTCACTGATCTCCCATCTGCAACACTTTCTCGACCATCTTTTTACGAGTTATTCATCGTTTCCAATGATAGCTCATCATAGGTTCCGTCTTCCTACTTACTTTTGTAGTCCCATTCACACTCGCTCATAGATTGCCATGGCCTAGCACATCAGCGAGTCTCAACTTTCTATTGCTCAGGAGGAGATTTCGATTTTGGTCCCTCCTTCCCTCGTTCTGACTTCAGTTGTTGCGTCCTCTTTGCCTCATGACAACTACTTCCCAATGCTTGGGGTCTCTTATCCTTAGGTTTCAGGACACTGGCAAACCCAAATTAGTCTAGAGCCCATTATCGAGTCAGTCACAGTGATTGCCATGCAAGACCCAGAAATGCCAATATCCTATCCACTTTAGGGCTCAGCTTATTTTGACTTTCAGCCTACTGTGACAATTCCTTTGATAGGTTCTTTGCCTGTCAAACAATTTGGTTTCTAGCCCACCTTTGCATCTATCCCACTCTCGATCCTGGCTCTCGGTACCACTTCTGATGGGTCTCCAGCCATGCAGGCCTAGCATCTCCTCGCCCTCACCCAGAAGCTACAGGGCATGGTCCTCTCTTTGGATATTGCATTGGTACCATCTGTCCCTTCTATTTTTGAAGTTCCTCTACAACTTGCTCTAGTGTTCCAAGCTACACCCATTACATATCCACCTTTGCCATCGCCATAGCTTCTCACTACATCGGTGATGGGATCATTAACTTTGCCACCTGTTCCATTACTACCTATTCATAGCATGGTAGTGAAATGATGGATCCAAAGGAGCACCTTGGTGCAACCCATACGAGCATACGTTGGACCCACCCCACCTGCACCATCTTCAACAACAGCAACCCTAGATGCTCTCTTTACTAGAATGAGTGATCTGAAAAGAGCACTACGAGTAGTGTAGGGTGGGGACTGCCAGCCTTACCACTTTCAGGACCTCTACTACTCAAAGGTGACACTCCCATTGAACTTTCACATCCTAGATTTCGAGAAGTACAAAGGCAAAGGCTGCCCCATCTCTCACCTAAGGGTGTATTGTAGAGACCTCACTTAGCTTCAGGCTGATGAAAGGTTGCTTCTCCGCTTGTTCCAAATGAGTCTCACTAGCCCTGCCTTGAAATGGTTCATATCTCTTGACATGGTCGTGATTAAGACTTGGAATGGCCTTAGCTAGGCATTCTTAGAACTATACTCCTTCAACTTGGACATGGTCCTAAACTATGAGGACCATGCAGCAACCAAGCAGAAGCCCCATGAACCATTAGGGGAGTATGCCTAGTACTGGTGTGTCCTACCTTCGCAAGTTCGCGATAGACCCTCTAATGAGGAGTCTATCAAAACGATCATTCACAGAGTGCAACCAGCAATCGGGGCTCTATTGAGCATTCAACCCATCACCACTTTTGCATCATTGATTTGAGCTGATGCTTGCGTGGAGAGCTCGTTACTTAGCAATAGCTTCCCTACACTCACCGCATTTGTGAAGTAGGCCACCACTCCTAGCCATAATGCCAGCACCAATAGCAACAACAACAATAGCAATGGCTCTAACACCAACTACACCAAGAGGAGGGATTCCCCTAAGAGCACCATGGCATACATTGGATCCCCAACTATGCATGTCAATGTGGTGAGACTGCCAACTTAGAATGAAGTAGTTTATGCTTCAACACCTAGGACACCTCGCACTCCACATATCACAACCATTACTGAGCCAATGTATCCCGTCGCACTAACGAGGCAAGGACAACAGCAAGGGTAGAGATGGCCTCAACACCCTAAGTGAGACAATACTCCATTAGTCGAGCATGTGAGCGCTGTCCTCCCTAAGGTCGCATCATTACTGAAGCTTCTGGAAGTTTGCCCACCGTCAAATCCTCTTCTGCGGTGGTATAAAGTGAACTTATATTGCAATTACCATTGGGTCGCAGGACATTCCAAGAATAACTGTTTCACACTCTGAAACACCATTCAAGATTTGACTGATTAAAATGTCATCATCATAAACACTCAGGAGGTAGAATCAACACCAGCACTAGCATCTGCACACCCTAGTATAGTTAACCATTCCTTGCCTGAGCATTCGAGCTTGGGAGCTCCATGGACTTCCGGAATTCATTGTCGCTTTCCTGCCAGGTTTGTTGCTTCTCCATTAGACCCTTCTATTTTGATTCAGGATGTTTCTGTTCCGTTTCCCCAGTAGCTTTATTTGTCTTTCTTGGAAGGTTCAAGTTTGGCAACCAACATGATCCAATTGACCACCAAGATGGGTCGCACAACCACGCAACCCACCATGCAATCCCCATCAGCACTAGTTTGCCTACTAGCGAAGCCAAAGTCGTAATCCACCCAGTCCAGCTTAATACTAGATTCTCCAATAGTATCCTCAATAACAACAACCATGGCTCAACTAGAACTGCAGGTCCATACTCCCATGGTCATTAACATGACCCGTGATACCCATTGCATGCCCTATAGCTATGTCACAGAAATGTGTGTAGAGGTCACACAATCGGGTAAGGTATATAAGCCTTTGGCTCTAACACCCAAACCTAGCCACCCAGCATCTGTGCCACTACAAAAAGAGAGCTAGCCCCCCAAGCCAGCTTCAGAAGAAACCCTACCCAAATCCACCGCAGGCATTACCAGCAAAAAGGACCAACCCATAGTGAACATAACTTCACAGCTGAAGAAGGTCAAGGCCGATATCTCGATTTGTGACCTAATTCACACATTTGTTGAACACAAAGAAGCTTTCCATAGGATTTTTCATGCAACCCATGTTTCCCTAACTATAGAACCCATAGCCTTGGAAAGCATGGTGAGCATGATCGACACCATAGGTCATTTCCTTTTCTAGTCAGGAGCTGTCCCCAACAGGGACTAATCATAACCATCCCCTTTTCATCATTGTGCAATGTCAAAGTTTCCACGTCCCACTCACACTAGTAGACAATGGCGTAAGTTTAAATGTTTGCCCTTTGCAAATTGCAAGTAAAATTGGATTCAAATCTGAACACATTATGCCAGCAGTGATGAGAATGACAGCTTTCAATAATACACACCATGATGCTTTTGGTATTCTGATTATTTTTTTGGTGGTCGGTCTGGCTCAGTTTGACGTAAAGTTCTACATTGTCGACCTTAAGCCATCCTTTAATCTTCTACTTGGGCACCCTTGGCTCCACAAGCATCAGGACATCCCCTCGGCCCTGCACCGTATGATAAACTTTTGCTAGGATGACAACGTTGTTGTTATCATGGCGGAAAATTTTGAGAAGGAAAGGGTCGATGTCGTCTCATTTGTTTCCCCCCAAAATGTCCATTTCGAGCAAAACCTTTGGATGTACTTTATAGTTTAATTCAGTTTGGGCCAATTAATGTCATTCCTATCCTCGAGTGTGCCAACCACGTGGCCATTCACAGCAATCCTTTTGTGATGGTCGAGAACCTCTGTCACTGATGGGGGTATTAGAAGGGAGCACTTCTTGGGCGGTATGCCATGGGATCGCCGAGCCCATCACAGTGAAAGAAAGGAGGGAATTAAAAAGACTCGGATACGAACGACAATCTCAAGACAGACTCCAGTGCACACGTAAGTCTAAGAAGTTGTTTATTCCTCAGGATTTGTCACGTTACTGCAAAAACAGCGTAGCAACAGCATGAGTAAATTAATGGACAAAAGTGGATTTACTTAGAAGATTATTATTCAGAAGAGGGCCACTCGGATGCATAAAGCATGGGGAAGGCAAGTAGAAAGGTTCAGGGGTCTCCAACCTTGTCAATGTCAATAAGACTAGCACTACTGTCCACAGACTCAGCAACAGTTTACATTGCAACTTCTACTGTAGCATTAACAGTGGCAATTCCATTTGCAATCCCACTAGTTTCTTAGTCAGCCATCACAACACCTTCCAGTTAGTTTACAGCCCTAATAGCACTACAGGTTCATTCACGGATTCAATAGTTTCAATACCATGGTCAGCTTCACCGAGAATTCAGTCAATCATGTCAACCATACCCACAGTTCGACCAGCATCACCAATAGTGTCAGTGGCATGTTAGGTACATCCGCCGTCCACCTCAGCAAGTCCAATCTTGTAATTGTGGATATGGATTTGGGAGGTGTTGATGTAGAGCCATCGTTGTTTCTTTTATGATCACCACTTGTCGATTGACAAGGTACCTTGCTGGAGATTTATAGTGATGTTGTGGTTGTGGGTTCTTGATTTACTAGATTAGCTGTAGGATACTACCTAGTGGTTTCCTCGTGCTTATGTAATATCCTTCCCTTTAAAACAAACAACAAAAAAAGAAATGAAACTGGATTAGATCTAGGTGTAGTAATAGTATCAAGAATAAATAACGAATTTCATAAATAGATACAACTAAATACTAATCGAGGGGTTGTCCCTGCATGCATATGCCATGGTCTATAATATGAATGCAATGATATGAAAGGACAAAGAGATAATTGGAAGAAATACTCCCTTTACCCTTAGTGCCTGACGTGGAGTTCAAGGAAGTGGAGGCTTAACGAGCTCCAGAGGTGCACTATGGCTTCCAAAAAAGGGCTGGATCTCTAGTGGATTTAAGCTTCTAGGGGAAATGGACATGTAGGAGGGGCTGAAAGCTCTTCTCTCTCTCTCTCTTAGTGTCTCTCTAAGGCTTTTGACTGACTCGTTAGGGTTTAGAATGTGCCTCCTCCTTCAACTCTTGACCTAAGGGGTCTATTTATAGAATTTGGGGGCTTCAGATCTTATCAATGATGAGTGGGGGATCGATGGCCAGAATTAAAATCATAAATATAGTAAAAAAATCCCTTTTTAGATCTCGTCACCTATTAAACAAGCGATCGGATCATTCAGTAGCTGCTAATACAGGCGACAATACTAAAGATCCTAGATTTAGTGCATGCGATGAATCAACAACCAATTGGCATGAAATCTGCCACGTCATCTAGTCACCAGTCCGTGTGGCACTGAGACACTAAAAAGGCATTATTTTGAAAATAAAGATCCCAAAATATCCTCATGCAAATCTATTAACAAATAACGATTAAATCAATGATTTAGAATCATATTCGTAATAGAAAGATTTCAAATAAATTCCAAATTTAATTTTAAACTTAAAAGTTATGTAAATCAAATTTGAAAATTCAAATCTCCAATAATTATGAGAATAGCTGTCAAGATCAAGGATACATTAGTTTTGACATAGATTGGCAATCATATAGATATTTTGGATTTATTTTTTGGCATTATCTTGAATTGAATATGAGCTATAATATTAAAATGTGATAACTTATCATAAAATCTCATTTTTGTTAAAATAAAGATAGGTAATCTTAATTATCAAGTCATTCGAATTTCAATGATTATTTTGGAATTATTTGGCATTTATAATGATTTATATGCTATGCATACATATTTAAATGTTGGAAAAATATAGAAATCACAATAATTATAGGAAAAATCATGATAACAGTTCTAAATGTCCCATATGTCATAATAAGGCTTGGGATGACAAATTATGTAGAGAGAGATGTCTAGGATTCTCATCGCCTATTCATGTGACGATTAGACTCATAACCTCTTCAATAGGCGACTATTTCTGTCACCTGTAATAGTGGCAACTAGTTCTATCACTTGTTACATTGGCAAGATCACATTCTTTTATAGTTTCCCCTATCTTTTATCTTATTCCACAAAGATGCATTAAAACCCAGAAAACTTTAGAAATTTCATAGGAAGATCTGGATAAAGGGTTATAAATCCTTAACCATGTGATCTAGGGCACCTTAAAGCTTCCTATCCTAGATGAACTTTGGGAAATGCAAAATTGGGGTATCTAGATACCCCTCTTTGGTGTTGATCTTGGAACAAGATTGGCTCCAAGGAACGAATGATATCCCCATCGAGCATTTCATAGAAAAGGGAGTTCGCTCTCATGCCTTCCACCATAGGGTTCCAAAGAAAAATCTACACCTATTGGTTTCAGAACATGGATACAAGCAAAAAGGTGAAAAGGTGAACAAACTCGATTTAGAAACGTGGTCACACAGTCGAGTGGTTCGAAAGGGGTGAACAACTGTAACACCTGTAAAATTCATTTTGTAATTACTTACATTTTTATGAATTTTATTCCTGGACGGGTGTTACTATTCCATGGCTTGTTGTGTGGATTTGTGCTTTTAGGCTTAGGCCTCGTGGGCCGACTACTGTTTGCATGTCGCTGTGCGTGGTTGGCACTGTGCATTATGGCACTATGCTTGTACGCCCTAGTGTGGGTCCGTGTGGGGCCCACGTTCGTGGGCCGTTTGTTGTGGCTGGCAGTTGGGCGGAGTGGCCGTTGTGCTCGTGCGGGGTGCCGGTGGCTAAGACGTGTAGGTGAGCACACTCCCAACTACTGCGTGCGTAGGCTTTATAAGGTGCCCGCACCACACTCCTCCATCGCTCGTCGCCATCTTCTCCTTCTTCCTTCTTCCTTCTTCTCCTCCTCCTCGGACGTGCACCTCTACTTCCCCACCTTCCCTTCCCTTCCTCCTCACTCTTCTCCCTTTCCCAACCCTTTTCCTTCCACCCGTCCTCCCCTATTTCCCTTGTTTCACGCATCGATGGAGAGAGAGAGAGAGAGAGAGAGAGGTAGAGAAGTGGAGGCACTGTGGAGGCTCGTGGCGGTCTAGGAAGCTCTGGAGCGATGCCCCCAAGGTTGTGGAGTGGTAGTGGACGTGCGGGGTCGCCGACGTTTGCCGAAGTTGGCCAAAGGGTCACCAAAGCTCGTTTCAGGTACGTATCCCTAATTTAATGTGTAGAAATCATGTAAAATGGTAGAAATACCTAGGATGCATGTAATCTAGGCTAAATTTAATGTTTTAGAATTTTTGGGAATTTATTGTGGTATTTATGGGTATTTATGTTGGTGGTTGAGATTTGGGCCATTTTGACGCTTGTGCCTTTGCAATTTTGTATCTTGATGCGTGGTGAATCGATTCCAGTTTTGTTTATTGGGTTTTGGAGAAAACTCGAGGGTCTATTCAATATGTTTTATTCGAGATTTTTGGTGATTGTTTGGGGGGTTCGATCGAAGCTCCCACTTCAGGCGATTTTTTGGGTGCCCTGCTGCAGGTTGTCTGAATTCTGACAAAAAACTAGAGGCATGGGTTGATTACATGGGCCACGTGCATGGGCTCAGTAGCGGTTCTGGCCCCTGGTCTAGGCTCTGTTGCCATTCAGACGAAAGTGCCAGGGGCGCTGGCCAAACGTGCGCTCCACATCCGTAGGTTTGCCAAGGCATTTTTGGGGTTTTTCTTGGATTTTTGGAAAATATATTTTAATGCAGTGGCTTTCCGGATTGGTTTGTATTGTCCCTGTAAGATGGGATTGTGGGTCGTCAGTGGTGGTCTCCTAGGACACCTGATGCGCCATTTTGTCGAGGTTTTGGAAGAGTTTTCAAAGAAATAAAATTGAAATTGGAAAGAGGATTTCAAAGTGATAGTTGGCCTGTTTTGGAAAATGATTTTCCAAGTTTTCAGTGTGTGGGCCGAGACAGTGTGGGACCATGTCATCGGGACCAAGTAATGTGACGACATTCTCGTGTGGTCGGGCACGACTCTCTGGTTGAGTCGGGGACCGAGATACCTGAGGCTGAGGGACGTCGGGTTTTGGAGGTATGAGACTCCTTGACTGTCGTCTCGAGGCTAGGGTTGTGGACTACGGGTTGAGGTGTCTTGTGGCATGACAGGGAGGTATGACACTTCCTCTTGAGCACCATGTTGAGGACGTCGTGAGGAGGCGTACCCTGTAGTGGCCAATGTGGGTGGGACACATGCCCCGTAGTTGGTAGCGTCCTGAGAGACAAGATAGCCTTCCCAGGGAGGAGTTGGCTTTTGAGGGTTCTCCAGAGAGGGAGAATCGCAGGATGATGAACGCTCCTGTACAGGGTGGCCGTCACCGTGGTAGTGCAGAACGCTGTGGTCATTCCTTGACGGATTGTGTGTGGCCAGAGTATGGTTGCCTGGCGTCGGGCTTCTCGACTCACTATATGTGGTTTTGGCCATTGAGGGCCTTTACATGTGGTTTTGGGCTAGTAGATCCCTAGTTGTGGTTTTGGCCGGTGTGGGCTTGATTTGTGAGGTTTTTGCAAAATGGTTTGCAAAATGAAGTTAAAAGAAAATTAATTAAGGTTTTGTTTCCCGCCGATTGTCCTTGGGGTGTGTACTGGGTGACTTTTGTCACTCATGCATTTCTCCTCATGTTTTTGGTTTGCAGGTGCAGACATGTAGAGATCTAGCATAGTGCATATAGTCTGGAGTCTCCTAGTTGCATACACAGGTTCCTAATAGTTAGATATTTTCTATTTGGCTTTAATTTTCTCGTAATTTAATTTATTTTAAATTATTGTGGAAAATGTGGGGTGTTACAGTTTTTGTAGTAGAGCTCTAGGTTCACTAGGTTGCACTACACCTAGGGTGTCTAGTCTAGAGACTCCATAGGTTTGCATGCATGGTAAAGTCTGCACCTGATCTCTTCATGGTATTTTGGTTGTAGTTTTGTCTGTGGTGTCGGTACTTTGCTATTCTCCAACAGGATGCCTCCTCATGGTCGTAAGGGCAAGGCCCCTATCGAGGAGACTGAGCCCCGAGGGGATGTAGGCAGATGGAAGGCGATTCGTGCGGAACTGTGGAGTTTGGCACACGGGATCTCTCACGCACTCAGCAAAAGTAGTGCCAGTGAGCTGTCGGTTGACCCATGGCTGAACCAGTTCACGAATCTTCGTTCGCCATTGTTCAAGGGCAAGGTTAGTTTAAGGAGAGCGAGGCCTGGCTGGAGAAGGTGGTGAAGATGCTGGAGAGCATGCAATGCCCAGAGGAGCATTGGGTGCGGTTGGCGACTTATCTACTAGAGGGTGAGGCAGATAGGTGGTGGAAGTCTGTGAGGCAGCTGAAGTTCCTGGACTCAATCACTATTAGCATCCAGTGGAAGGATTTCAAGGCATCCTTCTATGATAAGTATATTCCATCTCAAGTGAAGGAGCAACTTCGTTGAGATTTTTGGAGTCTGGAGTAGGGCACGATGTTAGTGCTCTAGTATGAGATTAAGTTTGCCCGACTGGAACATTTTTCTCCTGCCTATGAGTCTGAGGAGGAGCGGGCGCAGAGGTTTTTGGACGGCTTGAACTTAGGGCTACAGCTGAAGGTGATGGGCTGTCGATGCAAGACTTTGGAGGACATGGTTGGGATGGCTTATTGCTTCGAGGCAGAGCATCAAAAGTTTCTGGAGAGTCGACCCAAAGGGAAGGGTTAGTCTTCTTTTACCTCCTGGTTCTCTTTCTCCGATCCACTAAGTTCCAGTAGTTCAGGTAGCCCTGAGAAGAAGCAAAAGGCGAGGTCCTGTGTTTCCTCTGCGGGCCGGCAGAGTTTTGCTAGGAGTAGTGGAGCTAGCCTAAATCAGACAGGGTCCAGTGCTCCTAGTGGGAACCAGTGCTTCAACTATGGTCAGGTGGGCCATATTGCTACATATTGTCCCCAACCTAGGCTGACCTCAGCTCCAGTGGTGTGCTATAATTGTGGGAAGGTGGGACACGTTCAAAGGTCTTGTCTGGAACAACCTAAGAAGGCAGGAAGCGTGCCACAGCAGCCAACTAGGGGACGAATGTTCACCATTGCAGCTCGAGGCACTGAGTCTTCGAGAGATGTAGTTGAGGGTAAGGATGATTAGTTGATTCTGTAACCCTTTGAGGTTTGTTGTAATATCCTTGTAATCTGGAAATCTGCCTGACTGTATGGATGTGTGGTGTTGCTTTGTTTGGCCATTAGGTTATTTTATTATGGCTAGCCGGATGGCCAAAGTGTTGTTTGACTCAAGGAGTTCTTTCTCCTTTATCTCTGAGTCTTTCGCCGTGGAGTTGGGAGAGAGACTAGCTAGACTGGCCTTTCATCTCAGCATGGTGATGCTGCTGGGGGAGCATAGTTTGGCTTGAAGGTATCTACAGTCTATCGACTTGATGCTGAACGACAGAGAGTTCGACGCTAGCCTGATCGTAATGGACATGCAGGAGTACGATGTGATACTCGGCATAGACTAGTTGGCACAACAATCCACTTTGATCGACTGTGCTCAGAGGAGAGTCTATTTTGGGTCTCCTGAGGATGGGTCTTTCTTTGTGCAAGGTGGGTGCCTTGGTGGCCAACCTGTCTGTTCGCTCTAAGCTGTTAGAGTTTATTGTCGCCAGTCAACAACTGGATCCATTTGTTCAGGTTGTGTTTGAGAAGCTGGAGGATGGTGGAGAGCCTCATTTCTCTGTTGGAGCATATGGAGAGTTGAGGTATGATATGTGTTTGTATGTGCCCCAGCCTAAGGAGGCCAAGCAGAGGTTGATGGATGAAGCACATCAGTCTAGGTACACTATTCACCTTAGGAGTACGAAGATGTACCAAGACTTGAAGCGGAACTTTTGGTGGCCTGGCATGAAAAGAGATGATGCTGACCATGTGGCGAGGTGTACCACCTGCCAGTTGGTCAAGGCATAGCACCAGAGACCTAGAGCGACCTTGCAACCGTTGGATATTCCTATGTGGAAGTGGGAGCATATCATGATGGACTTTGTGACTAGTTTGCCGCGGACTCAAAGGAAGAACGACACCGTGTGGGTGATCGTGGATCGGCTGACCAAGTCTGCTCACTTCCTAGCCATTCAAGTGATGCTTCTGATGCACCGTTTGGTGGAGTTGTATGTCTCTGAGGTGGTTAGGCTGCATGGTGTTCGTGTGTCCATCATGTCGGACAGAGACATGAGGTTCACCTCAAGGTTTTGGAGGACTCTACAGGAGGCGTTTGCCACCGTGCTCAACTATAGCACAACATTTCATCCTCAGTCAGATGGTCAGACAGAGAGGACTATCCAGACGTAGGAGGATATGCTCAGAGCATGTGCCTTAGACTTTCAAGGGAGATGGGAGGACCATTTTCCATTGATTGAGTTCGACTACAACAACAGTTATCACTCGAGCATCGGGATGGTGTCGGACAAAGTTTTGTATGGTAGGCCATGCAGATCGCCGGCTTGCTAGAGCGAGGTGGGCGAGTGCCTGTTGATTGGTCCTGAACTTGTGCAACTGTATATGGACAAGGTAGATTTGATCCGTAGTAGGCTATTGGCTGCATAGAGTCAGCAAAAGAGCTATGCCAATAGGAGGCAGAGACCACTAGAATTTTTGGTGGGAGACTATGTGTTCCTGAAGGTGTCGCCGACCAGGGGCGTCATGATGTTCGAGAAGCGTGGCAAGCTGAATCCTCTCTATATTGGCTCATACTAGATCACCCTGTGGATCGGTGAGGTTGCTAATTGGTTGGATCTACCACCAGAGATGTCGTCAGTGCACGACGTATTCCATGTCTCCATGCTGAAGAAGTGCTTGGCTGACGCATCTCATGTGATTCCAGTTCAACCAGAAGGGCTCCAGGAAGATTTGTCCTTTGTGGAGGATGTCGTCTAGATTATTGACCGTAAGGAGCAGGTGCTGCGGAACAAGGTGATTCCGCTAGTTTTGGTGCAGTGGCGGCATCATGGAGCCAAGGAGGCCACGTGGGAATGTGAGGAAGCCATCCTAGTCGAGTACCCATATTTTTTCACCTAGTGATTTCGAGGGCAAAATCTTCTTTTAAAGTGGTTAGGATGTAACACCCGTAAAATTCATTTTATAATTATTTACATTTTTATGAATTTTATTCTTGGACGGGTGTTACTGTTTCGAGGCCTGTTGTGTGGACTTGTGCATTTGGGCTTGAGACTCATGACCTGGCTTCTGTTTGCGTGTCCCTGTGCGTGGTTGGCACTATGCATTGTGGCATTGTGCTTGTGGGCCCTAGTGTGGGTTCGTGTGGGGCCCACGTTTGTGGGCCGTTTGTTGTGGGTGGTGGTTGGGCTAAGTGGCCAGTGTGCTCGTGCAGGGTGCCGATGGCTGAGACATGTAGGTGAGCACGCTCCCAACTACTACGTGCACAGGCCTTATAAGCTGCCCCCACCACACTCCTCGGTCGCTCATTACCGTCTTCTCCTTCTTCCTTCTTCCTTTTTCTCCTCCTCCTCGAACACACACCTTTCCTTCCCCACATTCCCTTCCCTTCCTCCTCACTCTTCTCCCTTCCCCTCACCTTTTCCTTCCACCTGTCCTCCCCCATTTCCCCGGTTCTGTGCACCGACGGAGAAAGAGAGAGAGGGAGAGAAGTGGAGGCGTTGTGGAGGCTCGTAACGACCTGGAAATTTCCGGAGCGACGTCCCAGAGGTCGTGGAGTGGCTGTGGACATGCAGAGTCGCTGGTAGTCATCAGAGTTGGTCGGAGGTTCATCGAAGCTCGGTTTAGGTACGTATCCCCAATTTAATGTAAAGAAATCATGTAAAATGGTAGCAATGCTTAGGATGCATGTAATCTAGGCTAAATTTAAAGTTTTAGAATTTGTGGGAATTTATTGTGGTATTTATGGGTATTTATGTCAATGGCTGAGATTTGAGTCATTTTGACCCTTACGCCTTTGCAATTTTGTATCTTGATGCATGGTGAATGGATTTCAATTTTGTTTATTGGGTTTTGGAGTAGACTCGAGGGTCTACTACATATGTTTTATTCGAGATTTTTGGTGATTGTTTGGGTGTCTGATTGGAGCTCCCACTTTAGGCTATTTTTTGGGTGCCCTAGTACAGGTCGTTTGAATTCTGACAGAAAACTAGGGACGTGGGCCGATTGTGCGGGTTCGGCAGCTGTTCTAGCCCCTTGTCCAGGCTCTGTTGGCATTCAGAAGAAAGTGCCAGGGGCACTGGCTAGACGCACACTCCACATGCGTGGGTTTGCTAGGCCATTTTTGGGGTTTTTCTTGGTTTTTTGGAAAATATATTTTAATGAGTGGTTTTCCGGATTGGTTTGTATTGTCCCTGTAAGATGGGATTGTGGGCCATCAATGGTGGCCCCTTGGGACACCTAATGCGTCTTTTTGCCGAGGTTTTGGAAGAGTTTTCAAAGAAATAAAAATGAATTTGGAAAGTGGATTTCAAAGTGATAGTTGGCCTGTTTTGGAAAATGGTTTTCCAAGTTTTCAATGTGTGGGCCGAGATAGTGTGGGACCATGTCATCGCGACCAGGTAATGTGACGACATTCTTGGGTGGTAGGGCACGACTCCCTAGTTGAGGTCAGGGGCCGAGATACTTGAGGTTGAGTGACGTCGGGTTCTAGAGGTATGAGATTCCTTGACTGTCGTCTCGAGGCTAGGGTTGTGGTCTGCAGGTTGAGGTGTCTGGTGGCATGATGAGGAGGTATGATACTCTTGCTGTCGCCGTGAGCACTGAGGCTCAGGTGTCGTCGGGTGTAGAGGTATGTGTAGACACCCCGATTTTGAGGTAACCCAGAGATGAGTATCCTTATGTTGCTTTGGATGTGATCAGCCCTTAAACCAGACCCCAAACCTATTAGCAAGTCAGAGCCCAAACAAATTCTGTGAGCTGGGTTGGCGCACCAAGTAGGCGCACCATCCAGGCGCACATCACTGGTTCACCAAGCAGGCGCCCAGCTATTTCCAGGCTACGGCTGCAGACCTTCCATTTTCCGGGCTGTTACTCTTGCAAACGAATGTGCCAACGAATATTCGAGGCTTTTCATTTGCAAGTCTCTTTGTTTCTCATGAGTTACCTATCCATGGATCCCTATAAAAGGACCTCCATAGCAACCATTTGAAAGACAACTTTTTTTTTGGGAGAGAATTCCTGTGCTGAAATCTGAGAAACAGATCTGCACTGAGCAAGTTTTTGCATGAGTTCCTCCTTCCACCCAACAACCTATATTTGTGTTCTGGAGCTCTTCCTTGCATCCTAAAGCACCCTTGGTCCTTC
>JAMKQA010000765.1:0-36390 GCA_024699735.1 Posidonia australis | reverse complement strand
AAAAAAAAAAGGAAAAAAGGATAACAATGTCTTAGACTTAGTCAACATTACAGAACAAAAAATAAAGATCAAATGAGAATCCACTGGATCGGTTAAAAAAAAGGAGAGCTAGGTGTATAAACGCCCAGCTGGATATAATGCCTGGGTGCCTAGATCGTCTAGGCACCTGCTTTAATAAATGGTTCATAGAGCATGTTATTTTTGATTGCATTTGTGTCCTATGTTTTTGTAGTGGGTTATCGCTGATTTAAAATTTTTAGTAGTAGCAGGAAGATTTTGTTAAAAAAATATCACAGCGACAAACTACGAGGATCAAAGAAACCACAGCAACACCAAACAAGAAACCTAAAATTAACCAGGAAATGTTCTCCAAGAGGAAAATAGTTGAGTGGGAATAAAAAACAGAACCAACCAAGAAGAAGTAATTAATACAAAAATTGAAAAGGCCATCACATCCTACCCGCCCCGCCCCCCCTCCCCATCAAGAAAAAAAAACTAATGAAAACACGGAACCTGGAATACAATTTTGATGTTTGAATATTGGCATATTGCAGGCTGCAATACACCTTGAAATCAAGGTTGATCTTTGAATTTCTTTCTTTTGTAGCACACCATCACCAGCTAGGTCCAGTAGCAGATCCTTCTCCAATTCGAGGAGCCATTCACGGTATAACCTCTATTCATTGCAAGTTTAAAATGGTATAATGTTGTTTATCTTGGTATGCTTGAAATAAGCATCTTCCTCATCAGATGTCTTTCTTGGGTTTTTGTTTCTAATGGAAAGAGTTTGTGAACAATTTTTATGTTGCTTTCACTACATGCACGATTTAGACTACTTTATTTTTGAGGGTGATCCAGAACTCACATTGTCTCACGTAAAGTTTGTGTCAATTTCTGTCGATAACTGGAAAAATCTTTGTGTGTCTTTAAAAGTCTTACATATCCATAATGACCCCAGTGTCGACAGGATCCATCAGCTCAATGGAATTAGAAAAGTAGTGAGGCTCAAAAATTACAGGGATTGTTGAAACAGTAAAATTTTTTCAAGCATGGTTAATTTGAAAAGGAAGTAGTGTAGTATATGAATAAATGGAGACAATAGATTCATGTTTTGACCCCAAATAGTGCGATTATGGCATGATAGTACTTGTTTCTGTATCAATTTTGATTACAAAATTAAGAAGACATTCATTTAAACTACGGAAGATATCTAACTAAGAACTGATGTATCTTATCTCGTTGCCATTGTGAAACTATGAATTTTTGTGTGCTGTAACCAATGATTTGTGTGTTGAAATTACTTGACCTCACGTGAGTATATTAGAAAATGTATTTAAATGTTAAGTCAGTGATGCACCTTGTTTTTAGCATGCCTGGAGGAATTCATTCATACCAAGTACATGTTTTGTCTTATTAGAAGTCAGAACAAAAGCAACAGTTCTTGATCCTTTTGATGCCTATTTCCCTCTCGATTTATTGTATGTCTACAGGGCAATCATGGTGGATCATTTGTACCAGTTTTCTTGTTGGTCTAAACACCAACATTTGTGACAGAGCTCTGATGAGGGCCACATCAGCAATCATTGTTTATTATGCACTGTTTACTTTTCCGTCTTTTTTGTATGCCACATTAGGGAGTAGGGACTACTCCAAAATCTGAATTCAGGGCTAAGTAATTTTTATTTGCTATAGACATTGGGTGAATTGATAGTGGAAGCATCAAATTAAAAAAGGTGAAATTTTAATTCCAAATCATTGTTATAGTGGAGTGAGGATAGCGTTTCATTTTGCAGAGGAAGGCACAGTTCACGGAGTCCATCGATCTCACCTCCACGTAAGAGGCATGCAGATTCTCATGAGATGCGATACAGATCTCCACCACGGCGTTCTTTCTCTCCTCGGCAAATTGCTAGATCTCCTTCAAGGAGACGATCACCTCGTTTTAGGCGAAGATCATCATCACGAACATGTTACAGATCTCCTCCTCTTGTTCGACGTAGAACCCCTGAGAGACGTAGAACCCTTGAGAGACGGAGTTCTCCGTCTCTGCGATATGGATCTCCACCATCTCCACGTCGTAGTTCTCCTTCTCTGCACCGTAGATCACCAGTCCATTCTCTTAGGAAGTCACCATCTCCTTTGCGACGCAGGTCTCCAATGCAGCATCGAACTCCGCCAAGGCGTAGGTCACCTTCTCCTTTGGTCAGGAGATCACCTCCGTTTAGATCTCCGAGAGGCCGTTCGAAGTCTCCTACTCGACGGAAAATGGATTCACAAAGTTCTCCACATCGTAGGAACAGGTATTAATGGATATTGGTTTATGCATGCTGCTTTTTCTATTGGATTTTAATCTGGTTCTTTTTTTCCATTTGGCATTTAACATGATATACGGCTTGGTATCTGCAGGAGTCACCGGCTTTCTGAAATTCAGAGTCCTCCAAGTCGATCTCGTAGGAGTTTGAGTGGGGGCCCTGATAGTCGTGTTAGTAGGTATGAATCCGGACAATCTCGAGATGGTTATGGCTATCGAAGGTTTATAGTGATATATATATGTGTGTGTTTCTCTTGTTTTTGGTATATATTTTCTTTGTCGCGTATTCATGTAGGATGTTCTCTTATGAAACACATGAAAATAGGTCACCTGTTCGGCGGCCATCTGAAAGAGAAGAAGTCAAAATAAAGAACTCAGGAAAAAAAGGGGCTGAGTCTGTGTCACGCAAACAACCAATTTCTTTAAGATCTCCACAGCGTGATCCAAGGTCTCAACGTGATGCTCTTGGTAAGGAAGCTGCTTTATCTGCATTGGCTGAGAACTCTGAATCCCCTTTTCAAGAGCTGAGTCTAAAAGCAAAGGAGAAAAGGTATCCTTATGTCACTTTCATTCAATGTTAATTTATCACTTGTAATTTTTTCTGCTATAGTTACATTTGGCTTTATAGAAACCTTACTTCATTAGGAAGCCCTTTGTGAGAATCAGGAGAACAAAAGGTTTTACATGGTAGAGCCCAGAAAAGGGTAAAACGAAAAGACACATTGAGCCGTGCTAGGTTTTTAACTGTGTTGATTGTTGGAGGCAATTCCTGTTAGTAGAATGTATCTAATGTTATCTGTAATTATATTGATAGGGAAGGTGCAGACCATGGAAAATTGGCAACTAATCGGCCGAAAGAAACTCAGGATCACTCAGTTTACAGGAAAATGAGTTCTGATCATAAAATGAGGTAGTCTTCTATTTATTTCTTAATCATTAATGGACTATA
The DNA here is from genome assembly GCA_024699735.1 of Posidonia australis. NCBI lineage: Eukaryota > Viridiplantae > Streptophyta > Magnoliopsida > Alismatales > Posidoniaceae > Posidonia > Posidonia australis. Next base: position 33,130 of record JAMKQA010000765.1, on the reverse strand, counting down.
TGTTGTTTCTTTGGCAATTTAAATTGATAAGTCATGTGATTTAGAGATAGTTCAACATGGCAAGATAGATTAAACTCGTGACTGCAATATTTCAGAATGACCACTCTTGGACATCTGGCAATGTTTTTTTTTTGGGTAACAAGTATTCCCAAAGAAAGTCTCAAGTTTCCAGAAATATAGAATGCAATTGCGGTTTATTTCCAACAAAAAATACATTTAATTACCTGTTTTAAGCAAAGTATCTCTATAATAGGGCAATATACATGAAATAATCACCCAAGAGGCCAAGAGATAATAATTCCTGACTAACTGATCACATCCAGTAGGCCTTTCCCTTGGCCTGTTTTCTGTGAAATCTAGTCTGAGGAAGAATTTCACTGGGTGTCTATCCTTTTCTGAAATGTAACGACTGGGTCTTTTTTTTTTTGGGTGGAGTTGGGGACCATCACAGAAGATAATCTAGTGTGGTTTGACTCTAACTGTGACGAGTGCTGTCAATGTATGGGTTTCATTATTTCTTTAACCTGATGGGATGGAGTGGTTTAGGCCGTTTATTGTTGTTTTGCAAGTGCTTACACCTGGATGCATTACCTAATGGGCACAATGGTTTGTCTTGGTTTAGTTCGATACAGTAGTGGGCAGTCTGTAATTTTTTTCTTCAAATTGGAGCGAACCTTTTTAACATTGAATTTGGAACAATATTCAATTTCATTTTCTATTACATATTTAGGTTATTATAGAATAAAATGGCAATGAAATTAAAGTATAGGGTTCACTTTAAAATTATTTTTAGGGTATGGCGAATTATACAAAAGCTTCAAAAACTTATGTGTACACTGATGGAATGGTTTTGTTTGTCTTAATTTGATTCTCAAACCTTAAGCAGAACTGGCTTCTACAGTTTGCAAAATTTTAAAACTAAATAAATGAACAAAAACAAACCTAACCACATATTGGTGTGATTAGCCAGTTCAGCCATATAAATAGCTGTTTTTGTGAAACCAACACCATACAAATAGTGAGTCTCTTTCTGTACCTTTTAAGTTCTGAAGGTCTTGTTTTTGTTGAACTTAGGTTAAAGGATAGAAAAAGACATGAAGTGTAAAAACGTTTGGCTACAAAGAGATGGGAGACATGAGATTACTGTAAGCTTGTCAAGTGGAGATTGGAGGCACTTGCTCCAAAATAAGGAGAGGAATCTGTTTATATAAACCTTAAAAACTCTTGCATGTCATGTCTAATAAGTAGGGTACCGTTGTTTTGAGAAAATGTATAATTTTGAAGTGAATCTAGGGGTCAATTTCTGCTAATTGAATTAGGTCCTACCAAGCTGAAGCAAATATATGGAATTATTCTCTCCTGCTTCCTTGCATCTTGGTACTTGGAAGTAATTCTGGCATATCAGTACCAGAAACCAGTTGTATACTATTTGATAGTGTATGTGTGTATATATTGTTAAAGATTAGGGAGAATAATAATGTATATCTTTTACTAGGAGAGGGATTACATATATATATGTATCACTAGATGGTATCCTAATACGTGGATATCTAATAATCCATATGACACTTATATAATATAAGATACATTAACATTCCCTCTTAAGTTGAAGCATATGTATTAATCATACCTAGTTTGCTACAAAGGGACAAAAATACTACAACACCCAATCTTTTTGTGAAGATATTTGTAAGCTGTTTGGAAGACAATGTGTAGGGGGTGGTAATGATTCTTCTTATCACAATATCACGCACATAATGGCAGTCAACTTCAATGTGTTTTGTCCTTTCATAAAAGATTAGATTGTTGACAATGAAAATTACTACTTGATTATCATAATGCATAGACATATGAGTCTTCACAGCAAAATCAAGTTCCATTAAGGACCTTAGTGACATCAATTTGCAAACTGTTTGTGTCGTCGAGTTGTAGTTTGCCTTTGTATTAGATCTAGAGACAATATTTTACCTTTTGCTTAGCTAAGTGACTAGTTTGCCTTCGACGTATGTGTAATATCCTGAGGTTGACTTTAGTCTCCTTTGTCACTTACATAGCCTGATTCTGAATAAAGCTTCTACTTTCATGTGTCCATTCCTTTCGTAGATTTGACCCTTGTCAGGAGAACCTTCAATGTAGGCCAATACATGTAGTGTACCTTACGAATGGACAATCTTGATCTTATGCATAAATTAACTAAGAAGGCTTATTGCACAAGAATAGATCAACTTCCCAATGAGTCATTGATATCGACTTGCATCCTTTCATACCTTCGAAGGGTCATTCCAAAAACTTAGGTTATAATCAAAAGGAGTATTTTCTGATTTGCACCCAAAGAGATTCATTTGTTGTTGGAAATTAAGAACATATTTCCTTTGGGACAAGGCCATTCTATTCCTACCTAATGCAAACTCAATTCTTAGAAAATATTTAGGTTTGTCCATATCTTTGGCAATAAATTGCCTTTTTAGATTCTCCTTTGTCTCACTGATGTCTGTAAAGTTACTTCCAGTCAAGATAGTGTCATCCACATGTACCACCAGTAGTACATGGCCCTTAGTTAGTTTCTTGATGAATACAAAGATCTTTGGAACCTATATCTTATGACTTCTTGTTGAATTTTTCAAATTATATTTGTGGACTTTGCTTTAGATTATAAATAGTCTTTTGAAATAGATTGACACGATTTTTCCTCTGAACAACATATGCAGTAGGTTGTTCAATGAGTACTTGTCTTGTCAAGTCACCATGGAGAAAAGCATTGTTTACATTTAGCTAGCACAGATCCCACGCTTGGTTGACAGCAATAGATAACAATACATATAGAATTTATGCGAGTCACAAGAGAAAAAGTATCAGTATAATTAATTAATCTTAATGGTTTGTGCAAAACCTTGTGCTACCAACTGAGCTTTGTATTTATTTATAGATCCACTGGTTGTGCACTTGATTGTGTAGATCCATCTATGGTTAATTATGTTGGTTTAAGCAGGGCGAGCTAATAGGTCTCACATGCCACGTGATAACAGTACTGCCAATGGGAAAGGAGAAGAGCTTCTTGATGGTTCTTGAGAATAGGCTAAGAAGAAATTGACAAGGGAAAACTATAGAATGAAGGAATAATACGATCATAGGAAACAAATGGAGAAATAGGGTAAGCAATAGATCATTTACCCTTTTGTAACGTAATAGGTAAGTTAAGGGTAGATGTGGGTTGATCCATAGATGGGAGAGTAGGCTCAGCATGGGGTGGTTGGAGTGGTTTTTGTCGACATTGATATATCTATAAAGGTCAAGTTTGATGTAGTGCTTTCATCATAGGTTAGTCTTTGAAGTATTGTAGCATCCTTAACATGTGGAAGAAGTGGGACATTATTCGAAGGGATATCATCAGTACTTGAGACTCCAAAAAGGTAACATCAATATAAATAAAATATTGTTGAGTAGAAGGATAATAACATCGATAGTTCTTTTGAGTATGAGAATAATCAATAAAACTACATTTGATGGAATGAGGTGACATCTCATCAAAATTAGGAGACATATCTTGAACGAATGCAACACATCCATGCACTTTAAGTAGTAGATGAAACAACTCCATATAAAGACATAGCCTCCTTAAATAAATTTCCCCACCAAGGACGTTGGATGACATTTTATTGATAAGATAAGAAATAGTAAGGATTGCATCAGATCATAGGAATTTTGAAACATGCATTTGCAACATAATGGGTGCGGGTCACATTTGAAGTGTGCTTGTGTTTTCTTTCTGTTATACTATTTTGTTGAGATGTATGAGCATAAATGTGGTTTGATGTAGAATACCTAAAGATGTACTATTGTTAGAGTTCCCTTTTAATCTATGTTATTGTGAGTTATGTGTTAGTTGGGTTAATGGATATGTATTTACCCTTGGATATCTATTTGTTGTTATATATATGTAACTTTTTTTCTTTTAGAAATAAGAGACACTTTTTATCTTTCCCACAACATGGTACTAGAGCGTAGAAAACCCTAATGTCCACTTCTACCCTTAAGTTGCCGTTGACCAACCACCTCGTTGGAGCTGCCGTTGTTGTCGTCGGAATCGTTGTCTACAGGGTCTTCTACACCGTCGTCGACCAACAGGAGCTCTCTCTAGCCCTCCCACCGCGTTCCCTTCTCTCTTCAGCCCCTCTTGTCGGTCCAACAGTCGTCGATGGCCAGTCCTGTAGTCGTCGACAGGGTTTCCGGCGACCCTAGTCTCGTGGGAGGGTTGGTTAGCCCAATTTTGCCATCGTTTGAAGCCTCGGTCATGTCGTAGCGCTTCTTTAGTCTTATTTCTTGTCCGTGTGGGTGTGGATATGTGAAATCCACGCGTTTTTGTGCCTCCGGGTTGTGTATTTAGTCTTTGGAAGGTGTTTGTGGCTATGTTATTTGGTTTTTTCTACATCAAATCAGTGATTTCTTGCATCGGTATACAAAATCAGACCGTATATCCTCCTATTATCATGGCTACACATGAGTCTTTGGTGAAAAACGTAAGTGGAACATCAGAAATATTGAATGAGAAGAATTATCTCTTGTGGACACAGAGTTATGAGACATTTATCATTGCTCACTGCAAAATTGGTCATCTCATAAAGTTTCCTCCTGATAGTAAATATTCCACCTATGAGGATTGGTTTACGGATGATGTCGCTATTGTTTCTTGGATGGTGAATGGTATGAAGTCGTATGTGGCTCGCAAAGTGATGATGTTGAGGCCTGTTAAGAAGATCTAGGATACACTTCGCGTTATCTATGGTCACGAGAAGAATATCTCCAGGGTGTTCGAGGTGTATGAGCAGTTGTTTACTCTGCGTCAAGGAGAACGGTCAGTTTCAGACCACTTTACACTATTACGTTCCCTACTTGATGAGTTTAAGGTGTACCAACTCCTGACAGTAGATATCAATAAGATGAGACAGTATAATGAAGAATTGGTCGTGGCAATTTATCTCTTTAGCTTGTCTCCTGATCTTAGCTTTCAGATTCATGGACAAATTCTTGATACTGACAATGTACATGACCTACAGATGATTTTTGCTCGTGTTCTGTGTATTTCTACAGCAACGCCTTTTATAGTTCTTAATCAGTCAGCTATGGTTTCTACAGGTGGTCAAGGGGGTGGTCGTGGTCGTATAGATACTGGAGGATGCCATCGTTGCATTCACTACGGTCGGATGGGTCATCGGGTTGAGAAATGCTAGGACTTGATTGGTAGGTCTTCCATCACACATGTCACGACAGAGTCTACATCAGCTACCTCCACCAGTGACGAGCAGACAATCACCATCTCGCATGCTGATTACTAGCGATTCTTATAGCTAAATGTCGCTTACTCCGTTGTCACTCTCTCATCCTTCTTCCTTAGGCACGAGTGTCCTCCCAAATTTATTTATCCGTTTATCACAGCTTTTTGATATTTGTTCTGTGGTCATCGTTGATGGTCGATCTTGTTCCGTTTTTGGGAAAAGGGTTGTGTAGGTCTTTTCTCAGTTTTCTCTTGAAAAAGTTTTGTATGTACCTGTCAGTAAATCTCATTTCCATCAGTGTTATTACAAAACAATTGCTTTGTTATGTGACTTTCTTTCTCTTTCACTGTATTTTTCAGAATTTACGGACGGAGAGGAGGATTAGTTTGGACTGTGAAAGAGGAAATGGTGTATACCTACTGGTCAGTGACAATATACCTCAAGGACTAGCATCTGTTGCGTCTGCTTTTGAGCCTACTTCACTTTAGCATTACCGATTAGGTCATCTATCTCACAAAAAGTTGCAACAAGCTTTACCTTGGGTGTTAGTTTCTCCGTTTCAGTGTGAGTCGTGTTAGTTGGGTAAGCATCATCGTGTTATCTTTAGGCATTTGCGTCTTACGTCTAGTTCTAGTTTATTTGATTTAGTACATTGTGACATTTGGGATTTTGTCAGAGTCTCGTCTGTGTTTGGGTATCGATACTACATTGTATTTATTGATGGTTTTTCTAAAGTGTCTTGGATTTATTTATTGAAAGATTGTGGTTACATTTTTTATGAACTCAAGACTTTTATTTTTAAAATAAAAAACAATGTAGTGTTATTCTAAAATGTTTATGCACTGACAATGCGCTTGAATTTGTTCAACAAAAGGTCGAGTCTTATTATGCATCCTTGGGAATCATTCATCAGACTACTTATTCTCACACCTCTTAGCAAAGTGGGGTGGCGGAGCGCAAGGACAGGCATATTCTTGGTATCACTCGCACTATCATGCTTCACATGAAAGTTCCTGAGCACTTATGGTTTGTTGCCGTTTTTACTGCTACCAACCTCATAAATAGGATATTCTCTACACCCTTAGGAGGTAAAGTCCCTTTACGACATCTCCAACTGGATGCCATCTTGTTTTCTTTAATCCCATGAGTTCTTGGTTGTGTTGTCTTTGTCGAGGATCTCTCTCCTGGACTTGATATATTGTCCTTGGGTCCATCAAATGTATGTTTATGGGATACTCAAGAACTCAAAGGGGTTATAGGTGTTTTCATCTTCCCTTTGGTCGTTATTTTGCGTCAACAGATGTTACTTTCTTTGAGTCCATGTGTTATTCAGGAGAGTCCATGTCTATGGAGGAGTTTGTTTCTCTCCCGTCTATTGTTGATCCTTCAGTTGTTGATCACCATGATACTTCTGTTCATCCTGCGAATACTACTCGTCCTTTGCAGGTGTATCGGCACCACTAAGGTCCACCAATGCCTCTTGTTGCAGAACGAGCCTCCTTTACAAATGCGAATCCACCTTAAAGTGACTTGAATCTTTTCATTGCACTTCGAAAAGTTATTCGTTCTTTTACTGCCTTTCTTATATCTAATTTTGTGTCATATGGCTTTCTGCATCCTCGTTTCCAAGCCTTTGCATTGTTCCTTTCTTTTGACCATTTTCTCAGGAATCATCTGAGGCATTTTTACTTCCACAATGGAAAGTTGCAATGGATGAAGAGATAGCTGTTGTAATAGTCCGTGGCACTTGGGAGTTAGTGATTTGTCTTATTATTGTTAATGTAGTCACTTGCAGATGGATGTACACCATCAAGTACAAGGTTGATGGCACTATTGACAGATACAAAGCAAGATTAGTTGCTCGGGGTTAAATTCATACATATGGGATGGATTATGACTAGACGTTTTCTCCAATGGTTCGCCTCAACTCTATCATGGTGGTCCTGTCTATTGCTATCAACAAATCTTGAGATCTTTGTCAATTAAATGTCAAGAATGCATTTCTGTATGGTGATTTGTGCTTATGGAGCAACCTTTAAGTTTTATTGTTCAGGGGGAGGACAAAGTTTGTAAGTTAAAGAAGGTGATTTATGGCCTTAAGCAGAGTCTCAGAGCTTGGTTTGAAAAATTCAGCGAAGTTGCGATGGAAGGGAGCTTTAAAAGGTGTGCAGTGGACTACTCAGTGTAATACAGGAAGACAGATCATAATTGTGTTCTTCTGGTGGTCTATGTTGATGACATATTGGTGACTGGAAATGACAGAGAGGGCATCAGAGAAGTGAAAGACCACCTTAGTACTCACTTTATTACCAAGGACATAGGAAGACTGCGATATTTTTTGGACATAGAGTTTGCTTATGCAAATGGTAAAGTTTCATTGTCCTAGAGAAAGTATGTTCTTGATCTTCTTCAAGATTTAGGTCTCTTGGAATGCAAATTCGAGAGCATCCTTATTGAGCAGTCATCATCCTTTTGAGATATGAGTTCTGAGTTGATAGAAGATCCTGGCCAATACAGGAGGTTGATTGGTAAATTGATCTACTTGACAGTGATTCGGCTAGACATAGTCTATGTAGTGAGTTTGCTTAGCTAGTTCATGTATGAGCCTAGAAGAGTGCATTGGAATGGAGCCTTGCATGTCCTTGTCTATGTAAAAAGTGCCTAAGGCAGAGGCTTGATATACAAGAACAATGATCATGTGGATATCGTGGCATATTTTGACTTAGGACATGCAGGAGATCGAGGAGATAGGATATTCACATCGGGTTTGTATACTCATGTGGGAGGAAATCTTGTTACTTGACGCAGTAAGAAACAAAATGTGGTATCATGGTCCAGTGCAGAAGCAGAATACAGGTCTATGGCTTAGACAGCGTGTGAGATTATATGGATTAGATCTTTGTTGTCTTTGTTGTCAGAGCTTGGCTGTCTATCAGAGAATTTCATGCCAATGTATTGTGATAACTAAGAATTATTTTTCTTGTCAATAATTCCACCTTTTATGAGCGTACAAAGCATATAGAGGTTGATTGTCATTACATTCGAGATATGGTGATGAGAAGCATTATCTTTATTTCTTACACTCAATCATCAGAGTAGCTAGCCGATGCTTTTAAAAGGGAGTGAGTGTTGGGGTGTTTCAGTCTCTGTGTAGTAAGCTGGGCATGGTTAATATGTATGCTCCAGCTTGAGGGGGAGTGTTAGAGTTTCCTTTTAATCTATGTTAGTGTGAGTTATGTATTAATTGGGTAAATGTTTATCTATTTACTCTTGGATATCTATTTGTCCCTATATATATGCAACTTTTTTTCTTTTAGAAATAAGAGACATTATTTATCTTTCCTACAACAACTATAATTTAGAAGGTTACATTGAATAAATTTCAAGGCATTTTTAGTACGGAAAATCTTTAGAGAAGTTGAAAATTGATCTATTATTCCAGTAAAAAACTTTTTGACACCGTTCAAGACATGTATTCTATCTTTAAGCAAATACACTCAAGTGACATGAGAGTAATCATCAATGGAGATAATGTAATACCTATAATCAGACATAGATCGAAGACGAGCAGGCTATATTACATTGGACCACCTCAAATCGGCCTTTGACTAGTGGTAAGAGACAGACTCTTGTAGGTAGCATGATGATGTCTACCTCTTTTACACCACTCACATATATAGAAATCTAAAGTAGAGTTTTTGTGATGAGAAAGATGATCAAGACGGTAGTGTCACAAAAGGAACGACTTTGAAATGGTAATCCAAGATGTTAGTTTACGAGGTAAATACTATGTGCATGGTCACGACCCAAATCATTCCTTCTTTACGTTTGTAGATGTTGAAAAATACTTTGTAATGGGAAGACAATCACAAAAAATAACGGTTTTTGTAATGACATTAATAGGCACATAAAGAACTTTATCAATAGTAACTTGAAGTAAGGCATTAATAATCCCTTCTTTAGACACATGACAATGGTGATCATTGGCTATAGCAATAGAACCAATGTTAGATAAATATGTCACAAGTACTTGACATATGGAGGATGCAGAATCTATAATTCAGAAATAATCTTGAGAGGTTAAAAGGACATTAGTACTTGAGGTGGTAGTTTGTGAAGCAATGGTAGAAGATTGGGTTGCTTGCAATTGTAGGAGCTTCTAATAGTTGGCCTGAAGTTTGGTCACTGTGAAGGAAGACGTCAGATCAACAGTCTCTGTGGAAGTAATCTGAGTCCACTAAAGTTGACCAACCTTGCCCCAAGATCTATCAAAAGTCTAATTGGTCCAATCATAGTGATTACATCGATGAGTATTACGTCTATTTCCTGTAAAACTAGGGTTCTCAATAGATTGGGTTAAATTCGTTAACTAATTTGAATCAACCCGTTAATTTAACGTTTAGGTTAAGAATTTGAACTTATTAGGACTTGTTTGATTTTAATCGGCTAACTTAAAATCTTAAGGAGTTGGGTCATAAGTGAAGCATGTCATTTCACCATTAACCCATTAATGTCGAATAATGCTATAAATTTCATATCTTAATTTATTAGATGTTTGATCTATTATTGTTTAAAAGTTTATAGATTCTTGAATTTGTTAAATGAGTAAGTTTTAGAGTATTATTAAGCATTTTTAGGTGAAGATAATGGAATTTTATCTCTTTTATTATATAAAATTGTTGAATTTTTAGGTATAATTTTTTTAGATAAATATTTGATTCATCTTAATCTGTTAACCCGATTTAACTTGTTTTCTCCAAATGGGTTGGGCTATAGGTTAAAGGTTGGAAAAACAGGTTATCATTTGACCTGTAATCCATTAGGAAGAAACAAGTTGGGTAACGGGTTGACATTTAACTCGATGCAACTTGATTCATGGATAGTCCTACGTAGAATGAGAACGGTCACGTCGAAGTCTTTGACTGTGAGTGGTACTAATCATCATAGATTAATCTAGGGTAGGCGTCTCAGTGGAGATCCGTAAAACATGGGAAAAAGTAGATGAAAGGGATGGGATACTATTAACTCCAAGAATTTGACTACAAAGTTGACATGGATCACAGGGTTACAAACCATATTGGAGATATCAGTTACAAACGATTATACAGACCTTTAGCTCATCAAGTAGTGTACGAAGAGAGGTCTACAAGCGAGCAATCTTTTTGTCGAAATGTGAACAATTGCTCATAAATATCACAAATGCGAGAAATATTCTTTTCAAGTTAGGTGCTTTTTAACGTATCCCCAATCCGTTTTGCAGGCTTGAGGATCATGACTCATGGGTAACATTCTCTTCCATATTGTTTATGAGTCAAGATTTAACGGTACAATCATCAGCAAACCAATCTTTATAAGCTACATCGTTGATATTTGAGGAGTTGTGTGAGGTTTCGAAACTTTCATTGGGCACTAAGGATGGTCTCAAAGTTTTGAGACCACAAAAGGTAATTGTTGTCATTCAATTTTATTACGGTATTGCTTAGATTCTTTACATACAACTCCGGGGAGGTAAAGGAGAATGCCATATCTTCAACAAACAATGCAAATCATTGACAAATTGGTTTGATTGGCATAGAAAAGGGTAGCAATAGATCTGAAAAGCACTGGACATCATGTGTCTAGGCACACACGGTGAAAATAAAGGCACACGTAGGGCACACACATAACTCTAGGGCCTTCAACACATCAATGGCAATAGTAGCAACCAAGAACATGGCACAGGAACCACTGTTGAGGCTGCACAAGATTGTCAATAGCCTTAGAATAGGACTGACAGTTGGTGGGTTGAAGAGGAGAGAAGAGGCCGTCAGGTGCTACATTGAGTCCGACAATGCTACAATAACTCCGACAGTGCTACAATATTCCAATCATGGAAACAAATGTCGCTGCGTGTCGGCGAAACGATATGTTTAGGCATGTCGCGAAGTACCTGATTTTTGTGGAGATGTCGACGTGTATCGTTGTGTCGATGGATATGAGGTGTTTTCTACATGTAATCACTCCGACACGGATGACATGCCTTCTACGCAAGTTGACAAAGACGACACGCGTGATCCTCTGGCCTCTGCTTCAGCCACTGCATTCGTGATCTATTCCATCTCGACACCCGTGATCTGTTCCACCTCTTGCTCGGTCTTTAAAATCAGCAGCGAAAGTTCCAATCGACCCATCGATCTCCAAGACTCCAGCCTCAGCTCCGCAACCCGCCTTCGTCGTCCTGCACCATTGGTCCACTGGCCGTCGAGCTTCTCCTACGTCGTCCGTCGATCTACGGGTCCAGCCCCTTCTCGAGCTTCGTCGTCCAGTCCCTGTTCCTTTGGTCACCACCCGCGAGTCTCGAGCCCCAACCCTTTGTCGTTGGCGAGTTGCTAGCCCCAGCCTTTTGTCGTCGGCGAGTCGCCAGCCCCAGCCTGTCGTCGTTCGCTAGTCGCCAGCACGAGTCGTTAGTCGTCTCTAGGTTTCTCGTCCCCAACTCTTTTAGTAAATAACATATGTTATAAAAATATTATGTTATGATAATAGTTTTGTTATGATAATAGTTATTAACTTATGTTATAAAAATAACATACATAACATATGTTATTAACTTATGTTATAAAAGCATTATTTACTTATGTTATGATATTAATAATAGCTATGTTATGATAATAGTTATTAATTTATGTTATGATATGTTATTAAATTATATTATGTTATAAAAATATTATGTTATGTTATTAATAATTTATATGTAAAATTTTGTTTGTTATTTTATTAGTTATAACTCATGTGATTATATGTAAAGTTGTGTTTGTTATTTTAATTTTTTTTTTGTAATTTTTTAGTAGTTACTCCTCAAGTTTAAAAAATAATGTTTATTTCAATTTTATAAAATCAATAATAACTTGATATTTTAAATCTTTTGTAATGTTATTTCTTTTGTTTATTTCAATTTTATAAAATCATTAATAACTTGATATTTTATTAGAGTTCTTTTGTAATGTCATTTCTTTTATTATTTTAAATCTTGATGTTAATAACTAATAATAGTTATGAGTCATTAAGTTATGAGTTACTAAGTTATGTTATTAAGTTATTTTATAATTTAGTTATTATATGTTATTAATAATAGTTATTAACTTATGTTATGTTATGTTATTAAATTATGTTATGTTATACAAATGTTATGTTATGTTATTAATAATTCATGTGTAAAATTTTATTTGTTATTTTATAAGTTATAACTCATGTGATTGTATACAGAATTGTGTTTGTTATTTTAAATTTTCTTTTGTAATTTTTCAATAGTTACTCTTCAAGTTTAAAAAATATTGTTTATTTCAATTTTATAAAATCAATAATAACTTGATATTTTAAATCTTTTGTAATGTTATTTCTTTTGTTTATTTCAATTTTATAAAGTCAGTAATAATTTGATATTTTATCAGAGTTCTTTTGTAATGTTTTTTCTTTGTTATTTTATATCTTGATGTTAATAACATAATAATAGTTATGAGTTATTAAGTTATGTTATTAAGGTTTTCTATAATTCATGTTATTATATGTTATTAATAATAGTTATTAACTTATGTTATGTTATAAAAATGTTATATTATGTTATGCTATTAATAATTCATGTGTAAAATTTTGTTTATTATTTTATAATTTATAACTCATGTGATTATAGGCAGAGTTGTGTTTATTATTTTAAATTTTCTTTTGTAATTTTTCAATAGTTACTCCTCAAGTTTAAAAAATAATGTTTATTTTAATTTTATAAAATCAGTAATAACTTGATATTTTAAATCTTTTGTAATGTTATTTCTTTTGTTTATTTCAATTTTATAAAATCAATAATAATTTGATATTTTATCAGAGTTCTTTTGTAACGTTATTTCTATGTTATTTTAAATCTTGATGTTAATAACTTGATATATAATTATATAAATTAGTAATTCTTTATGATTTTTTTAAAAATTAAAATATTTCATAGTTAATTAAAAAATTAGGAAAACTTGAAAAACAAAATCAAAAATGATTGTAAAAACCACTAAAATATGTAGAAAATCAGAAAATATTTGAATACATTATTTCATTAAATTAATGACAATGTCGGTTCGTTTTCAGCCTTCATAATGTCGAATTCCTCAGGTTTTGGAAGTAGTGGAGGTCGTAGTGATATTAGGGCAGTTAAATCAGAAGATCTAGGTTGGTTGCATGGATATCCTATTGACAATGATATACAAAAAACACAATGTCAATATTGTGACAAGCAATTGAAGAGTGGAGGAATAACAAGATTAAAACAATACCTTGCTGGTGGATATAGTAATGTAGCTAAGTGTGATCATGTCCATCTGTAGTTTCTGTTCAAATGAGAGAACTATTAAAGGACACTAAAGAAAAGAAAAGTGATAAAAAGAGAAGAGAAGAAAGGTTCAACAAGATTCTTTTGTGCTATTCCCATATCGGATTCAGATGATGATATGATTTATCCTGTAGACTGGGACACTTTAGAGGAAAGAGATGTTTAGAATATCAGTAATAGAGTCTAGAAATGAAGAATGACATAGAGAGCAAATTGAAAGATTTCATAGGACCAGTAGTACTCGAACTTACAAGGAAAGTGGCAGTGACAGTGGTAGTGGTATGACATAAAAGGATAAAGGTAAAGGCATTATTGGAATGTTCAGAACATATAGTCAAAGATACGACAATCCTGATGCAGCTACAGTTAGAAAAGAAGCCTCAAAACAGAAAACAATCAAAGACATGTTTGGAAATGCCAGAAAAAAAGTCGGTCATGTTGTAGCAAAATATATGTTCTTCAATGCTATCCCTGCAAAAACAGTAAAGGGACCTTATCTGCAACATATGCTTGATGTTGCAGCAAAAGGTGCAGGAGTAAAGGCACCAACTGAGTATGGGATTATGAACAAGCATCTTAAGGCAGAGAAGGAAGAATTAGAGACTTATATTAATGATTTGAAACAGCAATGGCTAGTTTATGGGGTAACTATCATGTGTGATGGTTGGACAAGTACCACAAGGAAACAAATCATCAACTTCATGGTTTATTGTGATGGTCGTACAATTTTTTTGAAGTCAATTGATGCTTCTGATGTTATCAAAGATTACAAGTACATCTACAAGCAAATCAAAGAAATTATTAAACAAGTGGGAGTAGCAAATGGGGTGTAGATTGTGATTGATAATGGAAGTAACTTTAAAAAGGTTGGCTTCAGAATTATGAGAAAGTATGATACATATTGGACACCATGTGCAGCACATTGTATTGATTTAATACTTAAGGACTTTGGGATGACAAAATTGGTGGAAAAGACAGTGAGAGATGCAAAGGTTGTAACAAATTTCATTTACAATCATTTTTTTTACTAGCTTTAATGAGGTCACTCGAGTGTTGTGGTGGTGATTTGATTCGTCTAGGAGTCATCAGATTTGTAACAAATTATATTGCTCTCCAAAGTATGATTGATAAATGAAATGGACTGAAGTATATGTTCATTTCGCCATAGTGGTACAAATGCCACGAGAGTGAAAGTCCAATTGGTAGGAGAGTAAATTCAATTATAAATAATGTACATTTTTGGGAGAATTGTCGAAATGTTGTACATATTATGGCACCAGTTTCAAAGGTCCTTCGATTGGTGGATGGTGATAAGAAGTCTACCATGGGTTTCTTATATGAGGCAATGAGAAGGATGAGGGATGCTGTGGCTGATGCAGCATACAAATCATCTAAGACATATCTCAAAATTATAGATGACAGATAGTCTAACATGCTTTTACATCCTCTACATGAAGCTGGTAAGCATTTTAACATGAACATTCATAATTTTCATCATTATATTTCATTTATTACAAAATTATTTGCTAAATAAGTTTTTTTTGTTAATGTAGCATATTTTTTGATTCTACGGTTTCAGTATAATCATCAACTTGGCAGTCGTACTAATTTATCAGCATTTGTTAAAGATATGATTAAAAAATTGGAGTCCAATGTCAATGTCCAAGTACAAGCTTTCAATGAAATGAAGTACTTTCAAGATGAACTTATGTCATTTGGAGAGCCTCATACGATACGTTCTCGTGACACCATGACTCTAAGTAATATTTTTAATATCATTTCTTTTATTTCATAATATTATTTCATAACATAGTTAATAAATAAATATCATATTTCAGGTGAATAGTGGATGTTAAATGGAACAAATGTTCCAAATCTGAGGAATATTGTTGTAAAGGTTTTATCTCAAACAACAGTAGTTTCTGGTTGTGAACGAAATTGAAGTATATTCAACCTTATTCATACAAAGAGAAGAAACAATTTAGGCACTGTAAGGTTGAATGATTTGGTGTTTGTGCATTATAACCATGGTTCTAAATGTCGATTTCTTGTCGGACTTCGATATGTTGAAAAATAGACTTGTGTCGGGGAAATATCGGTATGTTGGAATTGTGTCGGTGGAAACACGGTAAAAAAAATTACATTTGTTCAGAAAACTTCCATTTCGATATAGTGTCGGAGTCATGTCGGTAAATTGAAAATGACACGTGTCGGAGAAATTTCGGTGACACGTGCAGACATTTAGTACCATGATTTTAACATGCGGTTAAGAATAAAACATATTAAAGAGGGAGAAGAAAAAGATTACATGGACCCAATAGAGCTTACATATATTTATCACGAGGACGAATAAGATGATTCTATACTTCAATGGTTGTAAGAAAATGAAGAATCAGTTGTAGATGAAGAAGGTAGACCATTTTCTAGAATTGCTAGTGAAGTGAGCATTGATGTAGAGGAATACATGAGCTCATCATGACGTTCTCGTGGACATACTCTAGGCTTAGGGGGTGACAGTAGCACAGATGATGATGATGTCACACAACCACCAAACGACGATGATGGTGGCATTAGAGATGTAACCCCACCTGCAACAGAAGAGTTACAAGAACAGAGAGAGATACAAAGGTCACTTAGTCCATTTATAAGGGAGGATGCCTTCACATATGCTACACAAGATGATCGTGGAGGTTGGTCAGAAATTTATTATCGACGATGGGGTCGTCGTGATCAACAACTAGATGAAGATTCTTGGAGCAGTCATACAAGAGGATCTTTGTTAGACTCACTTGACTCTTTGAGTATTCATGATCCTAGAGATCTTTATAATTATACTTCTTATAGATGTAGTTCTGTTGGGCAAACAGACTATAGTACTCAAAGAGATTGGACAAGAACTACATTTTCTTATGCTCAAAGTGAACAAACTGGATGAGATATGGATTCATTATTTCATTATGCACATCCTTCAACACAGTATGAAGAGTAGCCACCTGAACGTCCTCCAAGTCATTCTTATATCTTTCGACAGCCTCAACCGGCATATATAATTCCTCAATATCTACCAATGGAATTCTTAATACAACTGTCAATATTGCAATACCACTACTTCATCAATGAATATCAAACATATTATAATCATATCTCTTGGAACAACTACGTGTTCTGGAGAGAGTCTCAAATTTGACAACAAATTCATCGAGAACACAATATGGTTGATGTACAGGAAGAATATTTTGATCAACCAAGGCATTCTTCATGGTATTAAGCATATATAAGATAACGTTTTTGAGTCTTTTTGTTTTTAAACATTTATTAAGCATTTTTATGTATTATTTATACTTAAGGATATTTCTATTAGGTCTATCTACTGTATTTTCATGTGATACATATTGAGGAAGTTGATTTAAGTAGTCTAAGATGTAGATTATTACTTACTTTAGCTTGTCTAAGAGTTTCAAATCAAAATTCAAAGTTTTTTTACTATTTCCATGGACTTCAGTAAATTTACCACGTTTCTACCGACATTTCCTCCGATGTCCGATACGTTTTCTATTTTTGTTGGACCGAAGTTCGATACGAAACCGACGTTTGATTCTATGATTTCAATAGCGGGACGGGTGGTGGTTAGGGTTTCTCAACCTCGGTTTGGTATCATGTTAGATACTAGAGAGAAAAGTAATGTATGTTTTATTACTAAGAGTGGGATTACATATATATAGGTATGACTAGATGGTATTTTAATACATGGATATCCAATCAGCCATATTACTTCCATATAATATAAGATGTTTCTAATAAATAACATGTTATTTCTTTGCTGGGTGTATATTATTTCTTAATGCAATTGATATTTTACATTTTTGTTCCACCTGAAGTAGATCATACATTACATTCTTTATGATCTAATATTTCCTTTGCAGTTATGAGGATCACTCTGAAAGACCCATGAGAAAGAACTCACTTTTATCAGACGAAATAGAGAATGGTTCACGGAGATTAGGGGAAGAGAGCTTCTCACCTGCCATTCATGACAAGCAATTACCAGAGCAAGAAATTTCCCCTCGAAATGGAAGGCCATATAATCAGCAGTCTCTCCTGAAGAGTCCAACTTTAAAGGGAAGTTATAAATCTGATGATATAAAACAGAAGTATTATAATGAACATGAACACAGTTTTGGGCATCACTCTTTTATGGAAACTAAGGGCAAGACAGGGCACAATATTAAGGAAGGTCTAATTAATTCAGATTCTGAAGATGATGCAAGGTACAAACGAAAAGTAGTGGAAAGGACCAAAAGGTCAGATATTCGAAAGGAAGCTAGTGATGAAGAAGGTAATGATTCTCAAGTAGATGAGAAAGAGGCTAAAAGAAGAAGAAAGGATGAGAAAAGATTACGTAAGGAGGAGAAACGCCGAAAGCGTGAAGAGAGGCATCGTAAAAAGGAGGAACGACGTGCTGAAAGGAGAGCCAAATACATAGATACTGTGACACCTCCTTCAGATTACGACAAGAGCCAGAATGCTGCTGATGATTCTGATGGTGATGTTAGAAAAAGAAGGAATATACATCCAAGTGACACAGAGGAAGCAGAGTCACAACAGAAAAAGCTTGAGATTGCGTTGCGGGAAAAAGCCCTTGAATCTCTAAGAGCAAAGAAGGCTGTCACTCATTAAAATATGTTGCTGATTTTAGTCTCTTTTGACATTTTTGTTATCCAGAACTTTTCGCTCTTTGTAGAAACTGTTGTACTTATGGAAAAGGGCACCTGTGAGTGTCTTATTCAAATCTATTCACTGTTTAATGCAATCTGTTTACTGCTGGCAGCTGAAGTCGATAGATGAAGGTTTCCTGAGCTATTTCCTTGGTGCAACTTTCTGCTGACACTGCTGATCTTTTTTTCTGGTAATGTTGGATTTCTGTTTGGGTAGGACCTGTTGTTTTCTAGGAGCTTAGGCTTTTGCAATGTGGTTCTCTTTCTCTATCTGTCTTGTGTGTTTGTCTATCTTCCTTGACATGGCGTCTGATCTTAAGTATTACATGTATTTCTTAGCATTGGTATTGCTGGTAGTTGAATAATGTGATGGTAGAACCATTAAACGGTTTATTTTTTGTATTAGGTTAAATTATTTAATCTGCCACTTGCGGTGACATACAAAATAGAATTAACCACTGATATTAAATTTTAAAGGTCTTGGCAATTTGTTTACTTTTATTGATACTAAATGACCTTTATGTTGATTGATAGATGAGAACACATTGAAGTGTTTGACTTGGTTGGGCTGGCATGTGCAGAACGTTTTATGAACATATCAGGTGATATGCTGCACATTCTTTTCAAAGAAGAGTGTATAGGATAAATTGCACATATTAATACTTTTGATTACTATTGTTTTTGTTTAACATCTGGATTAATTGGCAGCTTGACAACTGTTCCAGAAATTAACTTTAGTATCTATCAGGGTGCATTAAGTTACCATCTCATCATGTGTTCATGCTATTCTCAGCTGATAATTTTCCTTGGAGATCATTGACATGTAAGCAACATGTTTTGTAAGTATTTTACCAATTTTAGTTGCAGTTTGTTGCATTGATGCTTGAGCACGACGAACAATTTATTCCAATAGTCTTATGTTCATGACCTAAATTATCTTATAATTGAATGGATTTATCTCTATGAACACATCTTCATGCCAAATTTATCATGTGTCAAAACATAATTTTAGGGCTAAAAATATGATCGTACAGTTGGTTATTGATAGTCTATTGTATTTAAATATCAAATGTAGTAAATATAAAATAATATTGTAAATTTACAATTTCACCATCTTTCTTATCTGAATGGGCTTTTATGTTTATGATGGTTTTCTCAATGTTGCATATCTTAAACATACACAATGTCTATGTTTTATTATGATTTTACATAGCAACAGTCTTTTCCTAGAGAAACCATACATTTTTAGAAAGAAATAAATTTGGTTGTATCTCCGTGAATTTTGTCAATATGCCACAATAAAGGCAAAAATTTGCATTTGATTCCAATGTACAATGAATCCATGTCTGTATATTCTGCATGGAATACAAAAAATGTGGATATTAATATTAATTTTTTAAAGTACATTTATATGATTGGGCCACTGAACTGTAATTGTAGTGCATAATGTTGCGCAACAGAGAATAGTATATTTAAAAATAATTGTTACAGATGCTTTGTAGAAATTTTGTTAGTGATCTGTATGTTGAGATGGATAAGTGAAAATGCATTAAATGACAGAAAATTTTGGAAATGGAACGGGAGCACTGATGAGGATAGTTTGGTGATGTGGATATTATGGAGAGTCAATGTGTGTAATTTTCCCCTCACATGCGAGCAGTAGAGTTCCAAGATTTGAATCCGTGATCTCCAGGTCTCAATGCAGCAACTTTATCATTGCGCTAAGCTCACATTCTTACTAAATGCTTATTCTTACAAAGAACAATTTCAACACCTAAGCTCTAATAAGAGAAACAACCTTGTATATTAAAAAAAACAGAGAAAAAGATGCTTGTCGAACCCCATATCATATGATTTAATATTATCGTATCATCTGACTAATTGACCTTGGCAATGCCTGTCATTTTAGGAGCTCCTTATTTTGGTATGACAATTAATGTCTTGAACTTTGAGAACCTATATTTAATTTATTTTTAGATTTTTTTTGGAATTTAGAATTTTATCTGGAAAAAAGAAACAATAAATAGAAGTGAAATCATGGATAATAGGAAAAGACCGAAGAAACACACCCTAGGCTGGGAACAACACCTAAAGGAGGAAGAAAAAACGGGCATTAATGCAAACCAAAGATAAATATAACATGAGGAATGAACTAGTCTACAACGGTAAAGACTTTTTCACAGTACACATGCAAGTGTTGTGGCTAAACCCTATTATCTTCCTCCATAGCCCCAAAGCGAGGACATGGGTTTCTTGCAACTAACAGTGAAGCTGACAGACCAGTCTCTTTAAAGTTAGCTGGATGGTTTTAAATTCTTCTTGGAATGCCCAATAGTTATGCTTCATACAATTAATATCTGTATGACCATTGGTATGCTGTCCTAGATTCTAGAGTTCACTTTTACTGGTCTGCTGTTGTTCCATGCCTCACTGGATTTCAGCTACGCTCGTTTTGGTGGCGTTTCCTTCAGAAATTTCTTCTTGGTCCTCCTTGAATTATTAAAGAGGTCATTAGATCATTGGCACCATCATTGAAGCACTTAACCTTTGCCATACTTGTGAAGGTTCTCCTTCATCAAGTGTCCGATGAGTGCCATAAATCATAGAAAACTTTCTTTTAATATGAAGTTGAACTCCAGTGGTGGGAATTAAGATATGACCTTGAACTTGCTGGTCGAGTGTATTTTTCCATCATTCCATGTGAACATGTCAATATCAATAGAGACTGGTTAACATGTTCATCGAGGATAGTATTTGAACCAAATTATATCCACATTCCTTTGGTATTGCCAAAATATACCATAACTGGATACCAGACTTAACATACTTGAGCATTTTGATTAGATATATGACAAAAGCCTGAATGCAATCTCATTTGATATATGAAAAGGTCCTGAATTGCATTCGCCATAGTGGAAGTATCAATCGATTGCGTCTAAATGTGTTATCACCATTACCAACTCCATCAAGCGTGAACACATTCTCCAACACATAGGATGCCTTTCCAGACATAGGATGAATTTAAGGCAGGTTTATCTGCTAATGTGACCAATGCAGGTTTGTCCCTTTTTTTTTCTATGGTTCTGATTCTCAACCACAATATTTAGACACCAAAACCATTTGGTAAATACTACCTACACAAAATCTGATCCACGAGACCATGGCCCCCTACAGTAAATGTGGAATGTGCTTTCTCCTAGTTTATATGATATAACCACTTAAACTATCTTATCTTTATTTCTAGACAACAACTAGCCAAAGTTCCAAAAGAAAGAGGTGATATCAAGGATATGTACCCCAAAAATGCCTCAGATGAGAGCGAGGCACTAGGTTGACTGAAATGAGGTGTAAATGGTAAAAATATGGAATATATTCATATTATCATTTAAAACTAATGATGAAAATCTAGTGCGAGTTAAGAAAATGATATGTGATATGGTGATATATTGTTATAAAGAAAAACAATAACATTGATAGATATTTAATTTATATGTTAAAATCAAGTGTTTATTAAAGAATTTATATGTACAAAATCTAGTATACATGAAAGAATTTATTGTACTTTTTCTCTTAGGCTAATTTTGGATACATAATCAGCTATTGACTACTTTATTAATGAAATCTATTTTCTTTCAAAAAAAAAACTAACTTAATGATCTAAATTTTCACAAATTCAATGGCTATCTCTGACTTGAAATAGAAGAATCTAGATACTAAGTCTTCTTGCTTATCGATTTCACTTGCATAAGTACCATAGTTTTTTGTTAACGTAAAATAAGTGTCCTAATAAGGTTAGGTTGCTCCATTTTGACTTGAAATCCATGAGCTCGAGTCATGGAAATAACATCCTCATGTGGGGACACGGTTGCATACAGATGAACCCTCGAAAATACCCAACATTGGCGGGAACCTCATGCCTTGGACTTCCGTTACCATAGTGCTTAAATAATGTATATTATATATCATTTCCAATGGTAGATATTTTTTTTCATTTGTTGGAACTTGATTTAAAAAATGGGGCCTAATCAACTTTTAGGTGGATCATATGTTTATGGTTTCTTGTCCTAAAACCAATAGCATAATTGGAACACATAATTCAACTCTAGAAGCTTTAAGGGAAAAATGTCCTCTTGGAGGTTGTATGACACAAATTGAAATTATATTGTAAAAAAGGATAGAATGGATGTTGGAGAAATGTCAATCTCATGCAGGATATAGGATATATAATGCAATATTTTAAACATATCTTCATTTAGATCTACAATATGATCTTCTATAATTTGGTAACCACATTTTTCATTATGGATTCCTTGCCTTACTATTTCCATCATTTTTCAGTTTACGTGTACAACAAACAATTTCAATATGATTATTGTTAATTAAAAAAGGTATGGAATCAAAGTGTTTATTTTTAATAAATAGACCAATCCTAAGGATATTTTTTATTTTATAAAGGATAAATTACAATTTACCCTTCTTAACTATTTGTGTTTTTTAATTTGGTACTAACTTTTTTTTGTTACAACTTATTCTCTTCAATTATGATAAATTACAACAAATCTCTTTTTTTGGGTAAGTAGCATTAAATTTTTGTGTTTTAACTGTTTTACTTTCTGTAATTTACCATTCAATGGTTAAATTACAATTTATCCTTAACTACTCACAATTTTCAATTTAGTATCTTAAACTTTTTTTCATTATAATATATCCTCAATGATTGAATTACAGTTTACTTTCTTCAACTATCTGATTTTTGCAACATAATATCTTTTTTTTTTGGGTTTAGAACTTGTCTTCTTCAATTATGGAAAATTACAATAAACCACATTCGTTAAATTTTTGCTTTGTTTGATTGTTTTATCTTTAGTTACAATTAATTCTTTTTTTTGTCTTACGGAATTCGACCCGAGCATTACCCTTATGGAACTCTTTCTTCCTTATTTACACTCCACTTGACACAAATCTCAGTTGTCGACACCCTCTCTGAGTGGATTGAAACCTTCGATTGAGAAGTAGATGATGGCAAGGAAAAAACTCAAGATCTCTTTGTGGTATTGATGAAGCTCGAGATCTTTAGTTCATCAAGAAAAATCAGAAAAAAGAAGGTGAAAGGATAAAATTTTGGTGGTAAAGTTGGGTTTGGGATTTATATTGTAGAAAAAACAAAACAAGATGGTGAAGAAGAAGATAGGAAAGAAGGGAAAATTTGGTTGAAATTAATATTATAAATGTCATGTGACCCTTCAAACTTGACGGAGTAGTTGAGGGGGGATAAGTTATAATGGAAAAAGTTTAGGGTGTTAAATTAAAAAATTCGAATAGTTGTCGAGGACAAATTTGCGGAAGAGCAAAATAAAAACAAGAATATGCAAATTTAATGAGGGGTGATGTTGGTAGTCTAGGCAGTAGCGTGGATGCGTACTGGGGCAAGGATGTTCGTCCTAAACTTGCCTAGCTTCCTGAGGTTCCGAAGTGCGTAGCCTTGATAACAGTGCAAAAATATTTATCGGATTTCTCCCATTATTCAGCCATGCTGTTTGGAATTCTAAAGACCAGGAGAGAATAAATAGAGAAATTAGAAAGTAATCGGGTTACATTCAATAGTAGGTGCTTTGTGGAGTGTTATCTTTATTTTATGAAAGGAACCTTGAGACCTGAATCTAATTCATTGTTCTCCATTGCGGCCTCTGCAACTTTACATGGCCACTACCATTATGATCAAGAAAAGGGAAAGAGAATTCCATTGCCGAAGATCCATTGAGCCATCGAAATTACCATTTTGGGAAGAGCCATTGTTAAGTCTGAAATCCATTTGGTGGATACACATGTGACTTTGTTTGGATAACTTATTGTAGAAGTCTTTCAGTTTCAACTTTCAACTTTATAATGGACATCAATGTGTATGCATGAGTTTGAGATTTCGAAAGTTGGTGGGATTCCATTACTCTTTAAAATACTATTTTATATTCCAAAATTGGCATGTTTGAACGTTGTTTTTCCTGAAATCCTCTCTTGCATGATAAGAAATCCATCCAAAACCCATTGGTCTTTTTGATAAGAATTAACATTCCTTGTGTTATGTCAAATTGAATGATTTTTTATTTGGTACAATTAAATTAAACTTTTTATAAACTTTCGTACTGTAATGACCTAGTGTCTGTTTTTTTTTCTTTTCTGGTCTTGTCTTTAAGATAAAAGTAAAATCAGTATATTTGCATGTTAAATATCTAGGATTTTTGTTTATCAACCCTGGGTTGGATCCCAGTTCTGGTTGAAAATTGATTAAACAGCTTGTTTCTGATCATTAAAAAAATCTATAAATTTATTAGGATAAATATATTGAGTATTGTGGTGGAATTTTTTCAAGAATGTTAATTTTTGTGATAAATTTCTTTACTTCAATGAGGATTCAGCATCATCTGTCTCTTATTCTTGATGTTTTTGTGGCAATGAAGGGGAATACAACAAATAGTAGTGGTCTCTAATTCTTGTATACCGAACCAGTAGTAGGCTAACCAAAGTTCACTGTCATATCGTTTTATCAGCTTGTTGCCTTCAATTTCTCTATGTTTCGACCTGTAGATGATCATTGTAGACAATCCTGTTGCATGCCCTACTTTCTAGTATACTGCTTAATTTCAGGTATTTGAGCTGTCTCGTTGAAAATTGATTTACTCAAATTGTCAGCATTTGTTCAAATCTATATTTCCTTATCTAACAAAATTCCAGTTGCTCAAAAAATTTGCTTCGCCAGTCTGATTTCTTATCTCCTATTTGTCTTAGTCTTTGTATAAACTTCGGATACTTGACCTGTATTTATATACTTAATTCTTCTTAATGCCTTTGACTTAAGGCAGACCTATCTTTGTTTAGAAAAACTTCTTGAGCGTCTACTTCATACAGCTGCTATTCTTCAGTCTCTTGTTATTGCTGCAATCATTGCTACTGAAAATGTCTTGTGATAATATCCTTACAGCAAGTCTTCTCTTCTTTTATGGCTCATTTGCAATATCCTTGTTTCAAATCTTTGGTTAGGAAGAGTAAACTCAATGGGTCCTTTTCATGTGTTTGTCATCGTCAGAAAGTTTCTTTTTAATCTGTCAGCTTCTGCATTGGCGTAGGTGAGTTTTGCAATTTTCTAAATCTTCCCAGCGTAAATTTGCTTGGTTTTTTTGGCGCTTGGTATTTTGTCGTGTCCGGATTGTAGTGACAACGAAGAAAATTAATCTGAGCGAAAGCCTGAAATTCTGTACCACTATTGTAGTAAAAACATCATTAGATCCTAGGTTACAATCGGTAGTTCCATGGCTGGGAATTTGGAATTGGTTGTTATGCTTCCGTTAGGCTTATGTTTTGGAACTTTGGATCCTCACTGTACATTTGTCGAGCTGATGGCTTTTGTTCTGTAGGCTTATGCTTTGAAACTTTGGATCCTCACAAAGTCTCAATACACGTCAAACCTGTCGGGTTTTGCTATGTGAATCACTTCATTTGTGCATCTGCACTCAAATTTATCGTGAAAACACCAGAAATGTAAGAACCGGTACGATGAAGAACCATGAGTGCCACAACAGTTAGTGACATGATTTGGTTTTATATTTGGTAAATGTTCAAATATGTTCATTTGAAATGAAATGTTCCCATGATTTCTTGAGTTCATACATGAGAGTGACTCCACGCTGAAATTTATCGTCGGGATGTAAAATGGACATCATGTTTGACTGTACATCAACTTCATGCATGCAGATGCAGCTCTTGTTTGGTTTTCTGGAAGTGTCCTTTTTTTTCATTCCTTTGCCTGGTATTACAGTAGGTTGAGCTAGTTTGAGAGGAAAATATATTATTTTCCGAATTATCTAGAGTTAAAGCTTTGGGTTGTGTGATTGGTGTAGTGGTGGACTTCTATCGTTCTATCTGTGCAATCGCTATCAGCGGTCGATCTGTGGATTGTCATTTTTAGGAGGTGGTCTAGCGGGCTGGTATTGCAGTGGCATTGGTGTTGGCGATACGCAAGACTGATTCACAGGCTTCTAGGTGTATTATGTCGTTGCTGCTTACCATCTGCAGAAGAAGAATATGCCAACGTCGATGCTGAACTGAATTTGAAATATGATGGGTATTCGATATTTGGATTGCTCATGAATGGAATTTATGATTTTCTTTCAAAAAAGAAAGATGTTTACTTTCATGACTACCTGTGAATGGCTTTTTCATTGTAAGGAACGAAAAAGTTTAAAGCAGCGTAAGCAATTATGCAAGGAAAAGGATGAACAAAAATTTATAGAGTTCCATTTAATTATACTAATCGTAAGCAATAATTTGACTATGAAGGGTAAAACACAAAAATGAGTCTTTGCCTCCTCTCTAAAAATCCGTTCTAAATGGAGTACTGAATTAATTTAACAATGCTGACATGACTACGAAAATATGGTTCTTAGATGCACACGCATACCATGGCTTATTTGGATGGACTAGACTATCAGGTTACATGCGTAGCATGTGCTTATTTCATTCCAGAATATTTCTAGGAAAAAGTTATGGAAGATATGTACATTGAATAAACCTGCTTTTCATGTGCACATATTGGTTTAGTATCAATATCTATATTTTTAATTAATGAACAGAAAGTTTACACTTAAAAGAATTTTTCTTCCAAAAATTTTCTCTATATATAATGGGTTTTTCTATTTGCTTCCTTATTTATCTTTGATTTTTACAGTTAGATGTTTATATCAAACATGTTATGCATGTGAATTGAAAGCACACTGTAATAGTTTTCAATATATCTAATTTTAACATTCAATTCTCATTGAAGAAAAATGATATGCATTTATATAATGATCTGTCAAAATACAAGGCATTCCTTTTAAATACATAATACTATATTGTATACCTCGTACGATGATGAATACTACAATGTCTCATGTAATTGGCGTTTAAGATGGAAACTGAAATAGTCCAAAAGTTTTTTTATATTCTTATATCACTCTTATTTGAATAGCATTTTTCTCGCTATACTTTACTACAACATGGTTTTAATTAAATTTTATGAGTATCTTATTGCTATTCTATCTTTTTCTGTGACAACCGTTGTTATCTTATCACACTTGCAATTCAATTAAAATGGGCTGGTCCAATAAGATAAATTCTATTTTATAAAGGATAAAATCACTATTGTTATCATATGCTTGGTATGTGATACATTTGTTAGGGACGAAAGATAAAATCACTATTCTGTGTTAATGGGAAGGGTATGGACGTAGGAAAGATACCCAACCATATTAACAATCGATTATCCCACAAATTTGGAATTGGATGTCCCACTACTAGGGGTGCAAGCAAACATAACGTATCTGTCTCATATCCTTATTTGTATCCTTTTTTGAAAGGATATGGATTATTCATATCAATCTTGAGTAGATTTGGATATGGATATCATTTTTTAAATATTCTATAATATTTGATTCGTGTCTATTATCTGCATTATATCCATATTATGTAGATATATTCTTTAATTTGATTATAAAATGTATATTCTTTATGAAAATTGTCATGATTTACTGATTTTTATATCATTAGTTATGTAAAGTACATTCACTTATATTTCAAGCTTTAGACATAAAAAAATCCTTGATATCCTACTATATTCAATTTTTTATCTGTATCTGTTTGTCAAATATCTATACTATATCCGTATTTGTATCTATTTTTAAAGGATATAGATGTGCACTTTTCATATTCAAATGATATTCATATTTGCATCTGTATTTAAAAAATTGATATGGATATGATAACATTCATATTTGTATTGTATTTGATTTATTTCCACCCTTACTATTATTGATGGGTCAGTTGGCATTAGGCTTGACAATGGGTCACGTTTGGACTTGAGACCCATGGATTTGGACCCATGAAGTTAGGGTCTGTGTCTAAAAAATAAGACTCATGGACGACTTGATAGACCTACTTGTTTAGTGGGTCTAGGTCGAAAAATATCTAGACTTGTGGATCTAACTTATATTTAAATATATAATACATTAAGTTAAATGCTAAAACCTTAGTTCTTGTGAAGATTACTGCTCAGGGTAAAAACATTACTTCTTCTTTTTCAAGTTCTTCTATTGCTTGGAGGTTGGAGATTGATCCCATTTTTTCTTCTAGTATTGCTACTTCTTCATTTAATTCTGGAGAACCACTTCTCCACAATGATATTTTAGATGACACACTTAGATGAGATTCTTACTGTGATTTCATTGCCTTTTGTTCTAAAATAGGATATTAGTGATACCTCTAACGCTAAGCAGCTTCTAGATACAGTTAGGGGCAACATGGTTCGCCTGTTTCAAATTTAGATGTTAATTTAGATTGTGTGGAGCTTTTGAGGGTTTTGCATCGCTAACCTTTGTAGTTTTGTGTTGGTCTTTTGTATATCTTCTCCATGATTATTTTTGCTTGGAACATTAGAGGTTTAGGCTGTAGGACTAAAAGGAGAGAGCTTTGGAACCTCGTCTGATTGAATAAGGTTGATTTTCTTATCATTTTTGAAACCAACGCTGAATCCTTCTCCTCTATTACATTGCGTAGAATTGGGGGAGGGAGACTTAATTGTTGATTTTTTTTCTTCCTTCATAAGGGCTTGTAAGAGGAATTCTGATGGGTCAGGATGATTTTTCATCATCCCAGTTGGATCTTTTTCGGGATTCCTTTTCGCTCTCCATCAAATTCCGAAATGTGGAGGACACTTTTGAATGGTAGCTTATTGGAGTGTATGGCCCTTATTCTGCTTTAGCTAAGTCACAATTTTAAATGAACTTGGGCACATTAAGTCCTTTGTGGGGGATAATTGGATTATTGGAGGAGATTTCAATCTTACCAGATTCTCTTATGAGAGATCCAATGGGACTTAATAATTTTAATAACTTTATCATTGAAAACAATCTTTTAGATCTATTTCCTAATAACTTTTCATACATGGATAAATTTCCAACAAAAGGAAATTTTAGTTAAGCTTGATAGATTTCTTGTCTCTTCAAATTGGGAGTCACATTTTCTGACCATGGTTTGTTTTGATAAGGCCAGAATAGTTTCTGACCATATATCGATCTGTTTTAACATCAAACAACCCATTTGGGCTCTTTTCCCTTCCAATTCTATAGATCTTGGCTTATGCAGGAAGGTTTTGATACTACAGTTCAAGATTGCTAGACACAAGTCATCCTTGGTGTGGATCCCATTATTAGTTTGTCTCACAAACTTAAGGCCACTAACATTACTATTAATAACTGGTCACTTTCTCAAAAGGATACTTCTCTTGTTAGACTTTTAGAGATTGAGACATTGGTCCTTAATATTGTTAGACAAGCTGAGTCTGGTCTCTTATCCCCAGCTCTACAACAGTAGAAATAAGAACTTATAGTTGAATATCTTCTTATTCTGAAGAATTTGGAAATTTATTGAAAGCTTAGGTCTCAGATTTAGTGGTTGAAGGAGGGTGATCTTAATATATCCTTTTTCCATAAAACTGCTTGTGTTAGACACCGAAAGAATTCAATAACCTCTCTTCTTATTAGGGGCATTTGAAATGAGTCTATAACAACTTAGTTTGCTAGGTGGCATTTAGGCTAGATATTTAATTTGGAATTTGGATGTATTGAATGTTGGGTTTCTTGTGTTTAATGTTAAACACAGCCTCTCCAGCGTTCTATGCTTAAGTCGGTGCAATGAGGATTTCTAGCGTGTTAGGCGTAGGGTTTGGTATGTCTTATATTAGATGTCTGGAAGGTTGCGTTCAACACTTGCAACTCAGGTTATTAAATGAACGTGTGCATGTATGCATTCAATGTTGGATGCTTGGTTGGTCACGTACAACGCACTGATTTTTGCTATTGCCTATATACGTGCATGATGGTGGTTTTCCTGGGAAGATTTCTTCCCTTCTCCCTCTCCTCCATTCCCTAGTGGTGCGGGGCGTTCTCTGGCGATCCAGGGTGGTTCGTGGGAACTTGGGAGAGAGAGAGATCGAGGTGAGTGGTTGGGTTCATTGGTGACGGTTGCTGTAGAAGGGTTTCAGTGCGATGGTGGAGGCCGAAGGTGGTTCGAGGCATGGTCGGGAGCATCAGATCACTACAAAGCTCGTTGGGTTGGCTTGTCTCGAGGGTGTAAGGTACACACCCATGTAGATGTCTTTTATGTATCTTTGGGAGTGAGTTTTTATGCATGATGATGTGTGGATGCTCCCCTATCCTTTTGTGGTGATGTGGTGAGTTTTTAGTAGATTTAGCACGCTTGGAAGTTAGGTTCTAGTTGAACCTTTTGACGAAGTACGTTAGACACACACCCTAGTGCGTCCAACGTTGGATGTGGGTTGGGCATTGTCTAAGGCCCCTAATATTGTTAATTTGGTGTTTCTTCCTTAAGAAGGGTTTGATATGGATTAAGGGTTGCACGTTATAATTAATATGTGTTTCCTAGTTATGGTTTGGTCCCCTAGCTAATTGGAAAAGATGTATGCTAGATTGACTAGGATTTTAGTTTAAAATCTAAGCTCTAGGTGTTGAACGTAGCCCAAGCTGCGTTCATCATTGAACGCTAGGCTTCTAATGTTTAACACCCCCAGGCATGTTTTACATGCTTATTTAAAAAAATTAAATGGATATTAAGAGTTGTTAATAGTTTGCATGAAGTGTTAATGAGGACAATTAATCATACCTTGATCCCTAAATAAAATAATTAAAGTGTGGATTAGTTTATGGTAGATTTTAGTTGAGGATGGGAGACCAGGATGTTGAATGCAGGCTCCCTTGTGTTCAACACCTAGAGGAGTGTTTATTTAGGAAATTGCACCCCAGTCCCTCATATTCATGTATATTAACCTTGTTGGAAATAATGGACATAAATGATTAGGAAAATCATTAAAGACGGTTTAGAGATTACCTAAAATAAATTAGTAAGATCACTTGATGTGGTGTATAGAATAAAATACTCTATGATTTAGAAATGCTAAGTTTTTCTCCTTAATGGTTTAGATAGACATTAGGATTTATATTTAACCCTAGGATTTTGTGTTGGCTGGGTTTTAGTGTGGTGTACTGAATAATGTATTATGTGACACTATTTGGGTGTTTGGCATCAAGTTAGTTGTGGCTCATGTAAGATACAAGTTTGTAGGCATCTTACACTTTGGGCACTTGAATTTAGAGTCTTGGGTGTGTGTTTTGGATGTTTTTCCTTGTGTTGTAGTTGTAGGTTGAGCATGACGCTTGAGAACTCAGACACTCCCAAGGTGTGGCGTTCTAGGCCTAACAGAAGAGTTGTTGAGGCTGTATTTTTTAGTGTAGTTTTGATTCGTGATTTTTGTGCTATTCTGATTATGATGTTTTGGAGGTTTGATTTTAAATGGTTTTCAAAATGATTTTCCAAAGAATTTTGAAAAAGAGATACATAGTTTTGCAAAGGTTTTGAAAAACAATTTTTCGTGATTTTCTGCTTGTGGTGGATCAAGAGACTGGAGGGTTTTGTTAACGGGACTAGGTGTAACACCCTGATCCTGAGCACGCTACCAAATTACAGTATCACAAGCATAATTACACAAAAATTACAGAACAAATATAACTGTAACCAAGACTCACTTTCAGGATCACAATGAGCGGCTAGAAGCTTCAATTCCTGCACTGGAACCCGACTACACACGGTTTGAACCTGAAAACCAAATAGCACGCGTGAGTGACATCTAAGTCACCCAGTATGCGCCCCAAAACACACAACCACAAACAAAACTCGGCAAAACCAAAAGAAACTCGTTTCTTATCGTTATGCAAAAACTTGGTTTTCTCTGTTTTTGAAAATCATCCTTTCTTTTATTAAACAATCACTTGGGAATTCAATCGCAAAACCATATTCTTTTTCTAAAGTCATATCTCTTTTCTTTTCTCAAACATTTGGAAATTCATTCCAAAACTACTTTTTCTTACAAAACATTTCTTTCAAAAACCTTTTAGAATTCATTTTTCCAAAACAATTCCAATTTCAATATTGGAGATTTCTTCCTAAAACACACTTTTCAAATACGCATTTTGACCAGATCTAGCCTAAAACACAATGCCCCATTGGGCTCAAAACCAAATCATAAACATTGGCTGGCAACTGGTTAAAACATCATCATTTTTTTTCCAGGATTTTAGGACCATTTCACAAGTCCAATCCTAACCAAAACACATTTCTCTTTCTTTATTCATTTCCACTTTTCTTTACTGTTGTTACCTTGATCAGGGGTAACGAGGCATACAAGTAGTAGGCGAGGACATCCTTCCCTTACCTTCCTGCACTATGGGATTCCCCGTGTGGGATGTCACCGCCCTGGCCAACGGCCTCAATTTCATTTTCATAAGTGCACGGGGATACGTCTCAGTCTGACGCCCGAGTCGGTGACCCGAACAACTAGGTCTAATGACCCAGGCTCAGTCTACACCGTCGGTGACCCAAACAACTAGGCTCAAAAGCCAGGCTCAGCCTACACCGCTACGAGCTCGGTGACCCGGACAACTAGGTACAACTACCCAGGCTCAGCCTACACCGGCGGTGACTCGAACAACTAGGCTCAAAGGCCCAGGCTCAGCCTACACCGCTACGAGCTCGGTGACCTGAACAACTTGGCTCAAAGGCCCAGGCTCAGCCTACACCGGCTCAAGCTCGGAAACTACAATCTTGTTCATAACACATTATTAGTGTTCCATTTCAAAACTCTTTACAATTTTTCAAATACCATTTTCCATTTCATTCTTTCCGTTGCAGGACTC